>VCRD01001207.1:0-72518 GCA_006783055.1 Trinorchestia longiramus | reverse complement strand
CCCCTGAAGCTGATAGGCCTAGTTAATAGTTCAATGCTCATATTTCAGATATAATTTTTTTTGGAAATACCTCCGTTTATTTTTCTCTTATACTGTACACTCCCGTTTAGCATACTGCCTGTACATTACGATGCGTGCACGGGATACTTCCTGTACAGTACGCTGCGTGCAAAGAATAATGTTTGTACCCTACGCTGTTCGTGCGAGTACAGCAATTTGTCTGTGGTGAGCAGGGTGTGGAGGATCTGGGTTCATTCTTCACTGGCCAGGAGAGACACACGATCGTACAGTACTTGCTCAACTCTCTCCGGGCCAATGAAGAAGACATGGATTCCGTTGTGCCTCTCAGACTCGGCGAGGCTATCAGTAAGTCTTTACTGAAGGGTTGCGAATTACAAAGCAGGTCCGTAGTGCCAAAACAGCACTCACAGTTCTGATGGCACGTTAGCGTAAGTAAAATTAGCCTATTGTGTGCAGTTTTTCAGAGGTGGGTTACCAGAGTATATAATATGCTAATGAGTAGATATAAAAGCAGCCAATGTGTGTTCTTAAATACCCAGTACAATGTATCAAGTGTTCATCAGTGAGATAACAAATTTAAGCATGCAACTGTTAATAGAGGGATTATATTTACAACGTTTAAGAAACTTCTGAGAGCATTTCATTCCGACAGTCTGCCCGTCACTAAAACGCTTGCTAGGTTTTTGCCGTAATGTCGTCGGTGGGAATTCGAGTACTCTTGCAGAGTCTAATATTGATTATTTTTGTTCAGTAGTCATGACATTAGGCTTAACTCCTTTGGATGAAAATTTTGTATTCGTAGAATACAAAAGTGGCCAAAGATTCGCAAGTTAAATATATATAGATTGAACCAGCGTTTGTCGTCAGTTCAGCAACTAAGAGTTCATGTGGAGGATAGCTGCAAGATTTTCTCTTCAGTACATATATACTTATGAAAATAGCTGTTTTCCATGTACAACTTGTATGATATCTATACACAGATAAGACTACTAAAATGAACAGGCTCGTAACAAGTTTGCAATTCCAAGTTATCAGGCGATCTAGTGTATGTCTGTTACTTAAAACAGGCAGCTCGTATCACATGCGCGAGACGCAGGAATAAGATCTCGTGTGCATGGCAGCGCAGGGTTGTACAGAGTGACCCATAAGTTGTCCGAATACATGGATCGCCCTGTAGGTGTGACGTAGCGGACAGCACCACACCAACTGCAGGGCTATCACCTATCCTAGTTACGTACGAGTTTAGGTATAAAGCCTAGTCAAGGGTGAATTGATATCATACTCTCCATATGAAAGTTTATATCAAATTTTAATTTCGTGACTGTATGCAGTATGAAGTTCTCCAATACTCTGTAGTATAAAAGGTCATATTGATTAAATTTTCCCTCTAAGTCTGATATTCATTTCAGTATCATATGTTGTCTGACAACATGTTTTTGTGTTTTCTGATATGTGGCTACTCTGAAGCAGAAATAATCAGCATAATGCTTGTTATACTGTATAATTTAAAAATGGCTCTTGATTCAGTTTAATTATCCCATAATCTTGTATTACTTAGCAGCAAAGTTTAAGCACTACCATGAATACTGCAAGCCGACCCTGACAAGCAGTCATTCACGAATAGCGGCAGACTCTGGCAAACAGTCATTCACGAATAGTGGTAGACTATGGCAAACAGTCATTCACGAATAGTGACAGACCCTAGCAAACAGTCATTCACGAATAGTGGCAGACCCTGGCAAACAGTCATTTACGACTAGTGGTAGACTCTGGCAAGCAGCCTTTCTCGAATAGTGGCAGACTCTGGCAAACAGTCATTCACGAATGTTGCTCCCTAGCAAGCGTTGGACTCCTCACCTGATGAGCCGGACCTCACGCCTCACTTGAATGAAGCTTTCTCATTTACACGAACCAGTCTCAAATTAAAACCAGCAGAAACTTTAGGAACAGAAAGAGATTATTCAAACTTTCGAAAAATTACTGCCCAACTAGCTTGAACGTTTTTACAAATCAACTTTCTCATATCATTATGTGTACTTATGTACATAATATAAACTTTATAACAAATGTTTATAGCATGATCAGTCACATTTCCCTAAGCTACACCTGAGATGATTTTCGAAATTACAAATGGCAAAAAATTATAAATTCAATATATTTACATGCTTTTCCTGAGTAAAAAATGCTCCTTTAACTTCGCTATGCTTGATATTACAACTAAAAATTTGGTAGATGTCACGCTTAGTTAACAGTTTATCAGATTATTTATAAATGCCGTACGCTAAAGTTGCTCTGGAATTTCATGATATCGATGCTGTATTCATGAACCCTGACATTATTAGTTTACGACATCGATGCTGCATTCGTAAACCCTAACATTGCTAATTTACGTCATCGGCGCTGTTTTCATAAACCCTAACATTGGTCATTTACGACGGCGACGCTTTACGCATGAACCCTGGTATTACCAGTTTACGACATCGATGCTGCATTCGTAAACCCTAACATTTTTAATTTACGACATTAACGCTGTATTCATGAGCCCTAACACTACCAATTTACGACAACGATGCTGTATTCATGAACCCTAACATCGCCAGTTTCAAAATGGAAGTCTGCGGGTGTCATAGACCAGGTGTTCCCTCTTCACGACCGCGTCCACCTCTGCAAGCTGCAGAACTCCTGGGTGCAGACCTTCTTCAGGTACCAACCTTTAGGTAACGTACTTAACATTGCCCCTACTTACCTGTGTGTCGCATAGTCGTCTGTGTGCCGCTAGCTTGCCTGAGTATTGTGAACTCGTCAAACTGTGTCGCTTACGCCGCAAATTGCGTGTGGTTTAAGCACCAAATTGAGTGCATCTTTTGCCCGGATTGTTAGTAGCTTAGACACCTCTGTGTTGATTGAGCACTTGACTGTTGCTTCTCTATGTGGTTTTGCACCTCTACTTCATAATGCTAGTATGCCTGCAAATGAGCCAACAGGAACTTCAAAAAAATTTCATGCGTTCAACACATCTTATGCAACGACGCTCTTCGCTCTCCCTGCTAAATCCACCGCAGGTTCTAGTATCACTAGCAGCTTGAAATATTATTTGTTACTGGCACGTTCACCTCCGCTCTGATGAACCGCTTCCTCCACTTATGCCTGTTCAAACAGTTGCATCAACTCCCTACGTGTGCCTCAAGTCGACATGTCTGAATAATCATAGACTACTAAACGAATCGGTTTTCCTTTTGTTCCAAAAAACAAGTGATGAGATTTTCTATTTTTGAGCATACATATAACGTGCACTTGCAAACACTCGGGGAAAAATAAACATTCGTGCACTAATAAATTTCTAATTTTAGATACTTCCAACAAATCAAAAAAATTAGTACTCACATGTAAATTTTCGATTGCAAAACTCTTAAGCCGTTTTTAGTTTCAAAATTGTTCCAATAGAAAGTACTGGACTGGTTCTAAAATGTATTCAGTAGTTATTTTCAGGCTAAAAAATACAAATTACACATTCGTCAGGTACTTCGGAATGAAAGTTCTGGCTATGAACAACTCTTTCAGAACATATGGGCATCATTTTTTTTAACGAAAAATTTTTCTCGCCCAAAATTTTTAGAGTATGTTTAAATTTATTTGTGTCAGAGCATTTTTTATTTTCTATCTATTTCACTGTGCAACTGTATACAATTATTGTATGAATAACAAATTTTTGATTTATTGGAAGTCTACTATATTACTACACGTATTTATTGGCGTACAAATATTTGTTTCCCCACACTGCACGTATTCAAAGAAGTGCTAAAATTTGAATCTCAAAAGTCTCAGAGAAACCAAACTTTTGGCTACAGGTGATGGCTGAGTTTGGCTGTACTGCCCTGCTGTATTATCGTTTACTGCTACATTGCTGGACTTTTAAAAGTTATTTATAATTTATGTAATTGAAGGTGGATGCCACCATACGACATCATCATATTCGATTACTTTTTATGCTGAGATTATTTTGCAAAATTCTGTGACTATCTCTGGCAAAAAATTTATTGACTTTGCATGTGGTTGTTCACTATTGATAAAGTTTTGGATTGCTACACCTCTATTTCACGCTTTTTTTACTTGGAGGGTTTTTGTTCTTGAGTGCTTTTTCTTCTTAGAGGTTTTTCCTTTTGGGATGTTTTTTATAGATACGCTCTCTTTTTAAAGGATTTTTCTTCTTCGACTCTCTCTTCTTACAGGGTTTTTTTACGCTTTTTCTTCCTGCTTTTCTTGTTGGATATTTCTTCTATAGTGCGTTAAGATATTGATTATAATAACAAGATAGTTAACAGTACTATTACTGGTGAAAAGGTTCAAATTTATTTTCAATTTCAAAAATCTAGCCAGACATTCTGACTTGAATGTATGAATTAGTTTACAAGTAATTTTTATCTTGCTTTATAGAAGAATCAGTCTGTTCACCATGCAACTCAAGAAGCTGAGTGAGTGTAGTTGTAAGTTGACACAAACTTCTCACAGTGATTGTAATCAGCATCTCATTATTTTTATAGTAAAAACTGAAGTGCTTAGGCAGTCATTATAAAATGAGTTACTTTGTGTTTGCTTAGGAAACTACGAATTTTTTTGTTCAGTAGCCGTTAGAAATGGATGGAAATTCCTGAATTATGAACTGGGCCATGGATCTGTTTCCATGCAGATGCAATTCACGACTACTTCGGCGATAAGATCGCCATCTATTTCGCATGGTTGGGCTGCTACACCGCCTCGCTGGTGTTCCCAGCCGTCATCGGTGTCATATTCTGGGTGAGTGGCGGTATTGCATAACCCGTGTCAGGGTGAGTATCGTTATTGTACACTCTGCGTCAGGGTGAGTGGCGATAATATACACCCCGTGTCAGGGTGAGGGGCGGAATTGTACAACCCGTGTTAGGGTGAGTGGCGGTATTGTATACCCCGTGTCAGGGTGAGTGAGTGGCGGTACTGTATGCCCCGTGTCAGGGTGAGGAGCGGGATTGTACACCCTGTGTCAGGGTGAGTGGCGGTATTGTATACCGTGTGTCAGGGTGAGTTGTAATATTTTACACCTCATGTCAAGGTGAGTGGTGGGATTGTCCAACCCGTGTCAGGGTGAGTGACGGGATTGTATATGCTGTGTCAGGGTGAGTGGTGCGATTGTACATATTGTGTCAGGGTGAGTGCCAGTATCATATACTTGCAAATACTCGTGTGTGGTCTGTTTACTCCCAAGAGTGTAAATTGATTGACGAATTGCTAATGATGAAGAGTTATTGTCATTCGACTGACACTATGATAACAAGCCATTACCACGAGATGTGAGGAGCGGTGTAGCACTTATGACTGATCAGTCAGTTGTAGTAAACACTTGAAGACTTGTTCTTGATTGTGAAGTCTCTGTCTCTGTGGTTGTAGTATAGTGAGGCGCAGGAGACAGAGGCGTGAGGCTGTGTGAGGTTCGAGATGAGAGACAAACATGAGGCTCTGTGAGGCGTGAAGCGGGACGCAAAGACACGTAAGATAGTGTGAGGTACAAACAGTAGGAGACAAGAGCCTGTGTAAGGCAAGAGGATATGAGGCATGAAGCAGCATGATGCTTAAAATAAACTCGAAAGAAGTCAGTAAAGGGGCGTTGCTGAGCCTCTGTCTGGCCCACTAGCCCCCTCCCACTCACCGGCTGCGGGAGGGATTGAGGGGTCGATTGATGCCTTCTCTTCCTAAGTGAACAAGTATATTCCTTTTCTGATTCCATCACCCTGGCTAAGGCATAGAAATTACAGTGTACTGTTTCGCTAAGTATTTGGTTTCAGAATTAACAAGTAAATTAGAATATTTTAGCGGATACTCTTTTATTAATTCCCAGACCGCGCCAGGGCTAACGACGCACCGGCGGTGGATGGCGCGCAGCTCCGATGTCCACTTTATGAAACTCAAACTTCCAGCCTCCGTTTGCTCCTAACCTATTACTGCAGTTCGTTTCATTATCCATTACGGAAAAAAACAAATCCCTTGTTCTTCAATAATCCCAGAAAGAATCAATTTCCAACCGCTCAGATGAGTACTTGCATTGTTTCCTACATTATTTACTTGAATAAAAATAAATACGTTAATACTTACGACCGCTTTACTAGCTTCTCAGGAAACAAATTCTCTCATGTCATCCCATTAGAAATGTATGACTTTAATCGTTTCTTGTGTTTAACAATATTTTTGAATTTCTGATGGCATCCAGGAATATTTTTGTAATTTTCAATACTTTTGAACTAAGTTAGTTTTCTAGGATCATTCAATCAAAATTCCATTAATTATTGTCTTTACAATAGAACTAGCTAACAAAAACTTGAGGCACACTAGTCTGAGTTAAACAAAAGCTTTTTTTTGAGTGAAGCAACTCGTAGCATTACTTTAGGCTGAGGAGAGTGCCTCAATAGAAAAACTTACATAAGACGTTTGCAAAATTCAGAGGTAGAAATTTTAGCCTCAGAGATTAAAATCGAACAGGACGTCCAATAGAGTTTGATGACGAGCTCCTTGTGGCATCGCTTGAAGATCCTGCAAGGATCGAAATCGAAAGTTTACATGATCTTGTTTCTCCAAAATATCATTTCTTTCGTACGTAACAAAATGATTTGAATGGCTTTACTCTAGAAACGACACGAAGTTGAAGCTGATATTTCAAAATTCCAAGTTTCAAAACAGAAAAAAAATTTTTACGAATGGGATTAGAAAGCTACAGAGCAGATAGATAGAAACCATCGATAATCATGGAAAAAACATTTACCATGTAATTTCGTTAATGCAAAATTCGATAATTTGTTTTCCTCATTGAAATTTCGTGCAATACTTTTGGGATAACCTGTTTGTTTTCATACGTAAATAAGTTGTGAAAGAGAAGAAAATGAAATCAGCTCCATAGAAATTTGAGTTTCAAGATACATTATGTGCTATGAACTACGTGTGGCTTAGTGTACTGCAGTCAGTTTACCTAAAAAGCTAGAGATCCAACCCGCACACAACTGTCATACGGGAACTAAAACAATTTGTGTAGATGCGGCCGATATTTCATCAGCCTATTCATTCCAACGCTGCACCTCTGAGACAAACCTTCCTTAGCTCTTCTCAAGGTTGTTTCTATTTTTTGGATTTGTTCTGATTTAAGTCTGATACTAATTATAAGAAGTTATAAGTTCAATAAATATCATCCGATAGTGATGAGTCGTTTTGAAGAAATGAAGCAGTTTCCTAAGCTGCAAACTTACTCAAATTTCACGCTACCTTTTACAGTTTTTGAGTTGGATCAAATGATTGTTGAGGCCTTTGAAGTGCAGAATTAAATCAACAAAAAGTTAAGATTCATCCATCCTGCATGCTGGAAGACACTCTGCTCATCTATTGGGGCTGCTTGCTCAAAGTTGAGCGAAGATATCCTCTCTACTTCAGCCTGGTGTTTTGAAGCTGTTCAAACTCATATTCATTACTTGAAACTCGAATTCTAAAATAATATTTGGAACAATATTCATTGAAATGTGTAAAGTCTACAGAGCAACATAAATTTCTGGACCTGGTGTGCTCCCACAAGTTCTTGTTATTTTACGTCTATTTTAAAATAAATCGAAATAGTGGAAATAACGAAATGCATACTAGTCTGAGCAAAGAAACATGATTCTCAGAATGCTCACTAAATTTTATTTCTTCACAGTGAACAACTGAACGCATGCAGCCTTCGTAATTCTGAAGTAATTGAATTAGTTCCGTTTCAACTTTTTTGCAAAAATATTAAATTTCTTCTTGATATCACAAGTATGCTGAAGTTCTTCTGTTCTGAAGTTAACTTGTGAATGAAAATTTCGACTTCATAAAAATATACAACTCATATTTTTCTTTAATTAACTGGCCAGGTTTACACCGTGAGTTCAGAAACTAAAACATACTTTTCTTTGCTGAACATTTTGACAATAACAAGGATTTTATGCGAACCTATCGCGCACGTTACTTATGTTTAATCACTTAAAGTTTTTGCATTCGAATTGAATATCGCTGCTAAATACTGAGGATTGGTAAGGCATATTCCATAAATTCTCAATTCTTAGTTCCTATTCTACGTATGTGGCACACAAATTCTAGACTCATGCTAAATGATTCTTTCCAGCTGAACTTCTGGGGCCATGACCAGGCAGTGGAAGACAAGGCGTTCGTGGCACTGGCGTTCCTGAACGCCGTATGGGGTTCCGTGTGGCTCGAGGCTTGGAAGCGGCGGAACGCTGAGCTCTCCCACCGCTGGGGGCTGCCAGCTGAATTCCATGATCTTCTGCAGGAGCCTAGGCCTCAGTTCAAGGTTAGGTCACAACGTCTAGTAACTTGCACCACCACTTACGCGATGACTCCCACCATCAGTACTGAACACCCTGACCATAGTCACACTAACAAAGAATTTTCATGCCTTCATGAAGAAACCCTCACGCCCAAGTGATGGATAATACATGAATCAATTATTATTGTGCACATCAGCGCGTAAAATCAAGTGGAAGAAAAGCATGGCCAAGCGCTTTGTAAATTTGAGAAGTACGTACACTCCTTTTCCATGCTAATAAACCTGGCAAATGAGCCTCAACATTGATAAATGTTCAGTAATGCACGATGGTGCAAATAACCGTCATTTCCAACACACGATGAATGACATACCCATTGAAGCAGTCCAGCAACAAAGAGATCTAGGTGTCATTGTCACTGAAAATCTCATACATGATAAACAAGTTGAAAAAAGCGTCAGAAATGCTAGCAGGATTCTTAGTTTCATTGCACGAAACTCTGAATACAAGGAAAAAAACATAATATTACCTTTCTATAAAGCTCTAGTCCGGTCACATTTGGAATATGCAGTGAAACTTTGGTCTCCTACCCTACGAATAAATATTAATAAAATCGAAGAAAAAATTGAGCGTAAAGCAGCGAAAATGATCCCAGAACTCCACAATTTTAGCTACGAAAGACGTCTTAAACACCCTGAACTCATCTCCCTAGAACAAAGAAAACTGCGAGGACAACTCATTGAGACCTATAAGTATCTCAACGGCCTTAACGATATTACCCTAGAAGGACTTTTCGAAAGAGACGGTAACATGCGAACAAGAAATAACGGCTAAAAACTAATACTGAGAAACTCGAAGACATCCCAACCAATGAATTTCTTTCCTGTTAAAATTGCCGCAACTTGGAACTAGCAGCCCGAAAACATCGTTTCTACTGGCACTGTGATTGCGTTCAAAAATCGTCTCGACAAATATTGGATCACGAACCCCCCAGTATTATAACGTACTAATTCTATGTCTCTAACTCCCAGGGCCAGTGTATGATTTAGATAAATGCGCGTGACTGAAATGCCTGTGCGTGAGGGAAGTGCTAGTATGTAACTGAATTGTCTTACGGGATTAAGATATACGTGCATGATTGATACCCTTACTTTAAATGGCATGGGACTTGGGTATCAACTCAAGAATGGGCAAAACGGCTCATTTCTATTGCCTTATTCTATTCTAATACCACATTCACCATCTGCACTGCAGACACAATGAGATTCACGAGGGTGACTAGCTCTTCATTACTCGGTCTCAAGAGAGTCTTATTAGTTCATTAAGATCACTCTAACAATCATAAACGATAGATTTTATATTTTATTCTGTTTGTTACAAAGATTTGGATACCATTGTATACTTAACCCTTCGTAAGAGTCAGCTCAGGCGTGGTTCGCTCGAATTTGAACTTGCTAACCAGTGCTACACTCCACAACCTTGCAAGACGTGTTCATTTAATACTCATCACCGTTCAGCCATGATTTTCTTCATATTAGTCGTTTCCACTCTTCCCTCACATTTACGAGTACATGAGGTATTTATTCCAATAATTTTGTTCAATCAGTTTTTCATAAACTGCATAATTTGGTGAGATAAGGGAAAGTTATTGAAAGGAGTATCTGCAGCTTTCATAACTCAACCTCACCATTTATTGTATTATTCCTATGCAGGAATAGCATTTTTATCGGTATTGAGTGGGAGATACTGTATTATCGTTTTTAAATAAGTACTTCAATCTACATTATAGTACAGTCTTCCATCTTGGGTCTGTGGGAAAATAGTAAACAATTATAACGTGAATTTTACTGATAAAAGTGAACTTAAATTTCACCTCGATGATATAAATAAACATGGAGGCATAGTCTTTGTTGGGTATTTTCGAGTGATGAACCTTAAGTTTAATTACCAATTTTGTGATTGCACTTTTTTAAGTATCTCTTTTGGGTATGCCTCACTGAATAGCTCTATGAAGGACGTTTAAAGACACATCCATCCCTGTAAAGACAAGTTATCAAATTGAAAGTAAATTTACCAAATCGCAACGAAGTACTGACTCACAGAATTTGCATCTGGATCCACTTGCTCTACAAAATCTATATCCGAACATTTTCGTATGAACGAGTACTCCACGGAGAAAGAAATTTAGAAGTTTCCCATAAATGCTGTTCTAGCCTTAGAACAAGGATTCTTGAAATTAGGTTTTGGAACTAGGATTCTTTATTTCCATTTTAAATCTGTAGATGAAAATAGTACTTGCTCTGGTGGATAAAACAACGGTCGGCTTGATAATGCTCAAGTTCATGCTCTTACTTTCACCGCTTTATCGCTTGAAGCAAACTCGAGATGGATTGAGTTGTAACGGTGTAAGTTGATTACGTTTTTACAATTTTTACGTGACAGGGGGAGCTGCGGCTGAGCCCAGTAACTGGCCGGCTTGAGCCGTGGTTCCCTACTTGGCGCCGCAATGTGTTCCGCTACTGCGTCACTTTGCCCCTCGTTATCGTGTGCCTCCTCACCGTCTTTGTACTCATGCTCCTCATACTCAAGACGCAGGTCAGTGGTATACTGCTACAGTATAATGATGTATGACCTCCCCTTTCAGAGTCTTTTGTCCACAAGATACATTTGTAATATGTATGTTTGAGAATTTATGTTTCTTTGAGTCTGAATGACTTCAGCTCTAATGAATTTAAATTGGTTTATCTTGATAAAAAGGTATTACCATGAATACTAATATTAGTAATCCTAATAGTAATAACCATTAAAACTACAGAGTAATTTGACAAATTATAGCAGATGTGATTTCTTCAGTTCACTGATGCAAGATTGAGATTGAATTCGTGACAGCCCTTGGGTGAGCTGTTGAGTGTGTGGGCTGGTATAGCCGCCACTGCTGCTGTTGACCAATGTGAGTTTTGGTACTTACATCTCATCTGCATAGATTAAAAGCTGTCAGTACAATGAATATTTTCTAATAATAAAGTAGATTACAGATCTAGGTAGACCATTTGCCATAATAATTAGGTATGTGTTGAACCAGGGATGAAAATGACAGTACTACCAGATGAAACTGCATGTGTTTCGTATAATAAAAAGGCAAGAGCGGTAGAAGCAACTCGCCCCCATTTAATACATTGTATTGACTGACAGGACTACGTCGATGCTCTCATCACGTCACGAGGGTGGCCAGGGCTGCTGAGCTGGGGCCCCAAACTTCTGATGGCTGTTGCCATGTCTACCTTCGATGAGGTCAACACTAGAGTGGCGGTGTGGCTCAATGATCACGGTGCGTGCTGAGCTGCTGCACGTGGTACATGGTCTCTGGTTCTTCATATTGGTGCTTGGAACAGGCCTTTATTTGCTGGTACTTGTTACTAGTACTTGGAAATGCGAGCTAGTACTAGAACTTAGTGGTACTTTGTACTAGACTTTGGTGTTTGATACTATAACTCGGTACTTGCTACTAGAACATAGTACTTGTTACTAGAACTTGGTACATGATATTAGAACTTCGTACTTCATACAAAAAATTGATACTTGATACTAGAACTTTGCATTTGATTCTAGAAATGGGTACTTAGTATTTTAACTTAGTACTTGATACTAGAACACGGTACTTGATACTACAATTTGCCACTTGGTGCTAGAAATTGATACTGGATACTAGAAATTAGTTCTTGATACTGGTTTCGGTTATGGTACATGGTACTGGCACATGATACTAGTACTTGAAACTGGTTCGTGAAACTGATACTTGATAATGTCAGTGATGCTGGTACTTACTGCCAGTACCTGATGCTGGTACTCGATGCTGGTACTCGATGCTGGTACTTGATATAGGTACTAGCTCCGGCTGTGGTACTGACACTGGTCCTGACACTGGTACTAATACTGGCTCTGGTACTGACACTGGTAGTCATTCTCGGTACTCGTTTTTTGGATATTCATTCTAGGTACACGTTCTGGGTACTCATTTTGGGTACTAGTTTTGGGTACTAGTTCTGAGTACTTGTTCTGGGTACTCGTTTTGGGCACTCGTTCTAGGCATTCATTCTGGGTACTCACTCTGGGTACTTGCTCTGGGTACTAATTCTGGGTACTCGTTATGGGTACTGGTACTGGAAATGGGTATTGGTACTAGGTACTTCTACTGGGTAGTGGTTTTGGGTATCGGCAAGACTCATTGGTACTAGAGATTGGTAGTGGGTATTGGTACTGAGAATTAATCCTGAATATTGGGTCATTTTACATAAGAATCAACAGTAATAGTGTCAGGGCCAATTTTCATGCCGACCAGTGTAATCTAAAATAGTTGCCTTTAGCTTTTCCAACATTTTCTGATATCTTTGATCTGCTAGCAGAGTATTCTTTAAAGAATACTCTGCTTTAAAGAATTTTGTGTTACAGAAAATTACCGCGCCAACGAGACGTACCACAACCACCTGATCGCAAAGCTGGCGCTCGTGAGTACCTTTTCACCATGACGCGTGTTTGCGTGTCTTTGATGAGGCTTCTTGGCCGTTACTTCACCATTATTTGACGTGGTCTTAATTCCATGATTTAGCAACACTGGTTTAACAACACGAGTTCTTTCATCAGTTCAAGACGATGGCATCTAAATTGCGTTGTTTCTTCTAAAATCACATTAGAGAAGACTTTGAAATCTTGAGATACAAAAAACTAAATTAAATTCGTTTTTTTTAGTTCCTAGTGTTTCGAATAAGTTAAATATTGATGATCAAAATGAAAATTTTGTGGTATACTTTGAGAAACCTATCATTTTTTTAGTAAATACCGCTTTTGTCATTCAGCTTTTCAAAATCGAAGCGTAAAAAAATATTTTTGAAAATTTGAAACAATATCCTTTAAATCCTAGTAAAAGTTTTGAATGTATATTTTTATCATAAAAAGAAGATATCAAATCCCATGGCAAGTTGATAAAAAGCTGTAGAGTCAAATTGTTCAGAATACGTATCTGTAAGTAATGTGAACCATTTTAAATTAATTTTATATGGGGTAACATGAATTAAATTTGAAGCGATGATCAAATGATTTTTTAAGTGGAAGTAAATTTCACTTATCTTTTGAGAATAATTGGGTCCGAGCCGTCAATGTAGTAAAGTTATAACTGTCAATAAATTTTGGTTTAGAATTATAATTAAAATACAAGTTCATCGAGCGCACATCATTCATCGGAAATCGAAATTTTTCTTCGCAGTTCCGTTTCGTGAACTCCTTCCTGGCTCTCTTCTACATTGCCTTCTACTTGCAAGACATGGAGAGACTGAAAGAAGTAAGCTGATCAAACTAGATGTTACTATCTCTTCTTTGTATGCTTAAAGAAATAAATCTTATTCGAACAGAGCAATGGTTAAGCATGAATACAGGACGTGCGTGAACCCTGCCCTGCTCAGATCTTTCAAATGCATGACGATTCATGCAATTTAGGTTCTGCCATTGCGTGGTGTTTTATAGTACATAAGAAAATAGCTAAAATCTGTCATTGATCTCTGTACGAGATATAACATAATGAATAAAGAAACTCGTATTATGATTTGAGAAACGGTACGTTAGTATATTACAATAGAATGTTGAAATAATAGTGAAATAAACGATATGAGTAGAAGAATTAGCTCTAAATGAATATCATATAAGCCATATTTGTTCTCGTTTATTTTTTTGCGTCAAAAACAGTAAATGCTGTAGAAAGCTGTAACCTATTATTTGCGATAAAATCTGCAGAGAACTTGAAAAACTTCAGTGAATAAGGTGTGTGAAGCACTACAATTCAATGGTTGCTTAAATTAAAGCCTGACGCGTACATTCAGAGTTGCAGGACTGTATTGTGAAGGCACTCTGACGCTCATGGCCTGTTTCAAAGTGAGTTCAAGTAGCCTTGTGCACTGGTTGGGGCGTTATTTTTGTGCCTCGTGCAGGCCTTCATAACTTGGCCAAAGCTGACGCTCATGTTTAGGATACTTGACTGTTAAGTTGAAGTTTCTGTGAGAGAAGGTGATATTCGTGTACCTTCTTTTAAATAAATTAATGTCATAAATATAATTGACAGGGTAACTAAAGTAAACAAGAATAATAATTAGGTTTTCATTCATATTAACCGATGGTGAAGTATGATGTAAAAACAGTACTTAATTGTATTTTTTGCAGTAAAATTTGGAAGGTAATATATGATGCACTCAATCTAATCTATGAGCTTATTAGCAGAGTTGCACGGAAGAACTTTAATGATTCATTCCTACCGTAAAAATCATTTCAAACAACGTCAAACATACATATGTACAAACACTATTATTTGTAAATCTTCACTAGTGTTTGCTCAATGAATGAACTAGAAAAGTTAGAGACCGGTGGTGCTAATGCAGCAACGATCTGGCCGCGCTGCTGCTGGTGCGCCAGATCATGGGCAACATAAAAGAGTCTTGCGTGTCTTACTTCATGCGTGTCTTATTTCATGCGTATCTTACTTCATGTGTGCCTTACTTCATGCCTGCGTTTGCAGCAACTAGCCGCGCTGTTGCTGGTGCGCCAGATCGTGGGCAACATCAAAGAGTCGTGCGTGCCTTACTTCATGGAGCAACTCCGGCTTGCCAAACTCAGCTTTGACCTTTTCGGAGCCTTGTCACCTTCCCAAGAAGTTATCAACACTTGGCCTGCCGATCAGTCCCAGTGCCTCGACCAGCGCATTCCTGACAACGAAGGCACATCACTCGTAAGATATGACATTTTCAATATTTTTTACTGCGTTCATTAACTCGGAAGTACTCACGCAAAATATTTGTTTCAGTTGATGGAACGTAAAGAAATGTAGAAAGATTAGTAAATCGTTTTTAATACGCAAGTCAGGTTTGACAGTAGGGATTATTTTTGTCACCATTTCACCCGCAGTCTGTACATAGTCATGTCTAATTTGGTACCAAGCATGGAAGATCTACTCAAATATGAGTACTGTGTTGCACTGCATTTCACTGCAAACATACGTTCACATCCTTCTAACACGATAGCTAAGGAAATTTTATTTCCAGATGAAAACCGACACGTGCCACCTACGAATGCGTCAAGTGTCAGGGGCAGGCAACGATATCAGCCGCTCCACTCCCGGCATTTCCCAGCAGGCTGATGGCATTTCACAGTCAGTGACCACCATTTCCCAGCAGGCTGATGGTGTTTCGCAGTCAGCGACCGCCATTTCCCAACAAGGATCTGACAAACAAGTTGCAGAAGGCAGTTCTGCAGAACTGTCGCGGTCATCAAGCAAAAGTAGAATCGTGAGCCAGGCGGATGTAGAAAGTGACATGAAACCAGTGAGTGGCGATGTGTTTTCTGTCAACCCATTTCAAATTTACAATCAAAAGACAAGGGAAGAATTCTGGGAATTTAATTTTTTAATGAACTTACATAAGTAAAAGAAAACAAAAGAATAAACTGACCTTGTTTAATTTGATGAAACAGTGCATGCAGCTAGTTCCTTTTTCAGTTGCCTTCTCAGTTTGTGCATACTTTCACTCATTGTTCTTTCCAAACGAACACTTGTGAATTCTAATAGGTATGCTGATTATAAGGAGTGAAATATTTCACTAATATTATAAAAGGAACTCATTCATAAGCATTTATCCAGGTTAAAAAATAATTTTTAGACGCTTTAAAATATGTTCAGTGACTACATCTCTCTTTGGCACGTAGAAACGGCTGCTTGGTTAGCATAGTTTAGCGTAGCGATGTAATACATGTACCGTTCAGATGACCACTGCTGCGTGACGATGTATTTGTTCTGCTCAGATGACCACAACTTACGTAAGGCTTCGCTTCATTAATGTGTTTTGTTATACAGTGCATGAGGGGATGTTTGGGCTTAATTATATTAATTATAGCTTCTCTGATAATGTGGGTATTTTATGCACAAAATGCACAATACAATGTTTTTTGTACTCGTGTTTTTGGAGCATTTTAGTAATAATTGTTAATATAACAAATTATAAATGATAATGGCAGAAAACGGCCTCTCATGTAACATTTACTGGAGAAGTTATGAGTGGAAATTTATAACTAGAATTTATGCTTTTATATGTGACTAATTTTGAAGCTCCCCGTCAGTGTTTAGCTTGAATATTTCTACCTTTAGACTCGCTCATTTTTAATGAGCTTTCCAGCTTACCGAGGAGGACGTCTCTGTTTCAATACATGAGTGGTTTACCAAGTTTCTTCTACACTTAAAATGTTGGAATACTCTGCAGTACGATGGCACGTTCGAGGACTACCTGGAGATGCTCATCCAGTTCGGGTACGTGATGCTCTTCTCATCGGCTTTTCCCCCTGCCGCCGTCTGTGCCTTCCTCAACAATATCATCGAGATTCGCTCTGACGCCTTCAAGCTCTGTTGCGTCTTCCAACGACCCTTTCCCCAGCGTGTGGCAAGCATAGGAGTGTGGCAGGTGTGTATTGTAGTGCTATGTAGCAACAAGTAGCTGGTGAACAGTAGCGTGTGCCAGATGTGGGACAGGTGTATAGCAGCATGTGTCGTAGCGAGATGCAACAGTATAATTATCTAGGGTGGATGTGTAACAGCTTGTGATTAGTGTGTGATATGATGTGGAAGGTACGTAACCGACTGTAGCAGATGTGTAGCCGCGTGAACTTATTAGAATTCACACACATAAATGAACGATATTTAATATTCCTGTCGTATTAATGAACAATAAATCCAATTTGTATCCAGGATGCAATGGAGTTCCTAGGCCTACTGGGAATCATCGTGAACTGCATGCTGATTGGTCAGTCCGGGCAGGTGCACAGGATGTTCCCTGACATGACCACAACGCAGACCATCCTACTTATCATCGTGCTTGAGGTAACGCTTAGTCCTCGTCTTCTTATATATTTTCTTTCTTATTGAACTTTCAATACTCGTCTTGTTCTTTTATTCTGATTGTTGACGTATTCAAATCTACTGTCCTATATATATGCAGTGTTATCATAAGTAAGCCGTTTCCTGTCCCATTTATAATATCATACGTAAGTGAAAATACTTTTCACAGGGATTTTTTTAAGAACTTTTCAGCTAAGTACGGCTAATAAGCCTTACTTTAAGCATTGAATATAAGCTTACAATTTAAACTGAAATCAGGACGTAACGAAATGGTTCGAAATATGGTTAAACTTAGTAAAACACTAAGTATATCTCAAACATATCAAAATTTGAAATGTTACTCTCAACTTAGCTATTTTTACTGTTTTCAGTTACTCAAACTCCTCATAATCAATGAGTTGACCCAGCTTATTGCGATACTCAGGGCTAACAACTAAAGGCAACAGCTGAAGTAAATTGTTCACCCATCAATAATTTTTTTTAAATCATTCTAACCTGCATAATAGATTATAGCTATGTATTGTACATATATTCAGACAAACGAAAAATGATTCTGTTGAAAATTCAGTTCTGTTCAGTTCAGTTCTGAATCGGTGACTGCTTGCCCTACCAACAAAAAAAGCTACGTAAACATCGTCATGTTGAAGGTAAATGTTTATCAAGGGTCTAATATGATCACGATGCAGTTGATGGAAAACTTTTCATTTATGTCTACATCGACAGTTCATAAATTTCATCACTACCAGAGTTATTTTTCTCTCGCGATTAGCGCTGATATGGATTCTGTGTTTTTGGGAGAGCATTTGCACAGATTCAACGGAAAGTGACATTCATGGGCTGTGTGCACAATGTAGTGCGTGTTGATGAGGCAGTGCTATCACTCCGCGCAGCACGCCATGGTCGCCCTCAAGTACGCCATCAGCTATGCAATACCTGACGTACCGGAGTGGGTTGCTGAGCAAGAGGCCAAAGTGGAGTTCCAAAGGAGGGAAGCACTCCGCAGGGCGTCGTTCTCTCCCCCAACGGCCGACACTTCACAGCCGCCCTCTCCTAAGTGAGACGAATTTCTGTGAAGCATATGAACTTCATGTTTATTTAATTGTGATTCAACACTGATGCATGTGGCATGGTAGAATACCAAGCTTGGTAGTATAAATCGGGCTCATATACCCCATGGAGGAAAAATGTTTTGAGAGAACAAACACAAAATATGGCTCTTTTAAAATAGCTTGAAATATTATCGTAATAAATTATGTAAAACGCATTATTGTTAAAATATTTTAGTCAATCAGTTGTGCTGAAACAGCCTCATTTCACTTTAACTCACTTGGTTGACTATTAAATGTAGGCTAATTCATTAATGCATACAACTACTGGTTCACAATGCTCAGTTGTTTCTAAGAAAGGGACGGTAATAATTGAAAGAGAATTGATCAATTTGACGACAATAATTGATCGGCTACCGACGCTTTCTAATTTCTCAACCAGTCATGGGCAGTTCATCAACCAATAATAATGAACAATCTATTTTCGACCGACCAAAACACTCAACCTAAGTATAACAAATAACATGCAAAACGAGGCTCATTTGAAATACGTGAAAAGGACTGAATAAATGTTAACGCTATAATCATATTGAGTTTTGATGAGGTTGTTACATAAGTTTTATTAATTCCAGTGTGGAATACTCGTCTGTAGGAAACGACATATTAAAAGTACTGTCTACATAAATTGATCACCCCCCACTATCAACATCGATCTAGTGAATTAATATGCGAAGCAGTACCTGACAGAATTGTAGCAATAAAGCTTCGTGCCTCAGCCAGTCACCATAGGGCTGTCTTGCATCGAGTCAATAACCGTCCCCACACAATACAAGTGGTGCCATGCCAGCAGGCTTTCGTCAAGGAAATGGTGCCCTTTTGGCGTATTCTTCAGAAGTTGCTTTATTTGATTTTCATCTTTCTGCAGCCTAAAGAATTATCACCCAGAGAACTCCTGTATTCTAAGGACGAAGTAAAAAATAAGTTGAAACACTTTTCTGACTCTAAAAATAAATAATTTTAGAATGGAAGCACTAGAAAACCGATGAATAAGTTAACAGCGTAAACAAAGATGAACAAAGTGAAGATAGTGTGAAAAAATTCAAATTCAACTGACTACTTGTTCAAATAACTACTAAAATTAAATCCAAAAATTAGTAAATTTATGTAACGGACTGCATTGAGGAAAAAATTTGGAAAATAACTTGTGTTTGGATTAGACAATGTTCCCGCCTATGACATTCTCATAAACTAAAATCTGTGGTAACCTACTTGCTTGACTATATGAGTAATCCTCTACGTAGAGTCTCAATGCTTTGTTTGTTCATGGGTTTCGTTTCGAAATATTGTGTATATACATTGGAAATTGTATACCTATGAAGCAGTTCTCCTGACGTTTCATTCATTCCACTAATACGACGGGCATCATGGTAGTCACTTAGATCTGCATATGAGCCTTTGTACCAAATCGAATCGTTCATAATATTTTGAAAATAATCAATTCTAATCTTTAATAGTTTAAAAAATTTCGGATTCAATTCATGAGAGCCTTTCGCTACGCTAACATAAAATAATCAAATTTTGTTACATGTTCTCTCTATTCCTTCTCAGTGTCTCCTTGAAAACAATTCAGTGCATGTTTGGGTGAATTCAGAATTTAGTTGTAATTGGTGTTTGTTTTTGTTTCATTTCAATTAGGGTTGTGTTTAATTAGGTGTCATTCTTCATGGAACATATTCGTAGCAGATTTCTCACTTTTAACGTTGTGTTTTATCATGTTGATGCTTCTGATAGGCAAAATATTTTTATTTTGCTTCTACTGTGCGTGATTTTAGAATTATATTGTCTGCATTGTCCTTAGACCTTCATAGTTAATTATTTTTAAGTAGTAAGTTATCATGGTAACACCGGTAAGTTATAGTTAACTGGTGTCACTACTTTTTTCATTGAGATTCTGTGTTTCATTTTATTTGTTTGAACGCACGCCATATTTTACTTTGTTTGTTATTCTAAGGAACCACAGCTACTGCCCTCGGTGGATGTCGTCTTAGAGCTTTCATTACAATTGATTAACGGTAAGGACCTCTTTTTCTTTCTTTTCTCATTCTCTATAAACAGTAAATTTTTTCCACATATTCTGAATCTTCGCTCATTTGTGTTGAATTTCGGTTGGAGCATTTATATTTAAAAAATGCAAGTAAAAATACAATGACTTCCACAAGCTGACGCTGATGTATTGTTGATGTGTTGGTGAGGTGGGGCTGAGGTGCGGCTGTCAACTGTGGACTGCATTTCTTACATTTAAGTTTACGCTGCATTTGATTTAGTAAGAGTACAAATCTCTTCAGTGTGGTTTTATTTCAATAATAATTCAATTTTGTTTTTTGTTCATGATTTGTTTGTTATGATAAAATCTCCGAACAGATTTCCGCTAAGGTTTCTGGGTTGAAACTTTTGAATTCCTGTCGAGTCTAGGAAGGTTTTTATACACAAAATAGTTAACAATTCCTGAATTTTTTTTAACTCCAATCCCATGTTTACTTTATTTTAAAAACTTTCTCATCTTTTTACCAATTCAGTGAATGAATGGAAAACGATGCATAAAAATTATTTTCAATAAAGGGAAATATCATTTCGAGTTCATGACAAGTTCAATAAGTTGAGTGCTGGTTTTTCTCAATAGCAGCGTGCCAACGCTGCATTTCTTTATTCGTGTCTGGTAACATGTGTGAAAAAGAGTAGAGCGAGAGTACAGGGAACTCCTCTTTCTCACCAGACTTTCATAAAATGCGCTGCTCATGGAACCAATTGATAAACTGATGGGGCTTAGACCTGAAGACAATATTCATGCTCAGGTTACATAACGAATCAAACTATTTAATTTTTAGTGCACTTAACCCATACGCTTTTATAGATCGAGATCAGTGAGTGAGAATGAGACGACCAACAATGATCGAGTACCAAGATCTCAATTATTGAAAATGGATCTTCGGTCGTATGAAATAGTTTTACAATCTAAGACTGTCACTACAACTCGTTCTCTTTCCTTAGTTTTCAAGTAATTGAATTTGCAGAATTATTCTGCTCGTACAAGCCTGATAAGGCTGGATTGACAGGATGTAATGCATATATTCAGTCAGTTGTGAGATAGAGCACAGCAGCACCCCATGCACCTTGCTTCTGATCTTCCATCCCTAACGGTTGATTTCAGTAAACATCACGGCTGTCAAGTGAAATTTACTTTGTAATGTTGAGAAAGCTGAACTGATTCTGGCCTCCAGCTGGTGTTGATTGGTTTCCTTCCGTTTGCAGGCTGCCTGCAGGCAAGAGCAGCACTGCTAAAAGTAACAGCACCGGGGTAGCAGAGGAGTCTCCGACAGACTCTGCACCATTGAAGCCTGTCCGTCCTCGAGATGAAGAACTACTCAAGAAATTTGGCATTCCTGACTTTTCCCAGCTCAAACGACAGCACACTACCGATGCTCTTTATTCTAGGAAAGTTCATTCACAAGAAACACCCACTCCTAAAAAATTACCTACAACTCCAGAATCTTTTACTGTAAGCGATAGGAAACTCCCGTTTTTTGAATCAATTTCTAGTTTCAAGAAGCAACCAATGTCCTCTGATAAAATTAGCGTTAAGAAAGCAAGTTCTGAGTATCCCTCGTCGAAAAAAACACCAAGCACTCACACTGAAATGAAAATATTTCACGATAATATACCTGAGATACCTTCTTTCGGAGGTTCGAAGTTGAGGAGAAGCAATTCATCTATAGCTGACCGAAGTGCACCAATCGCCATTCCTAAGTCTGCTAGCAAACATGGGATGCACCCTGAGACAACACTTGCCCATTCTCCATTTGAGACATCTTCGCAGTCTGCTCCGGCTGACGTGGAAAAGAAGAAACGTCAGTTTAATTTCACTCCAGAAGCTAGAGAGCCTATTCTCGAAGAGTCCCCCAGAATGGTCAAAGAGGTGGCATCCGGGTCATCAAGCTCTCATTCTGTTAGCTCAACCGTGGGTAGTCCGAGTCATTCTGGGCCTAGACACGTAGCTCATCAATCACAACCTCAACTGTATCATCAGGCAGATAGACATGCGATTGAACATCCTGCTGCACAAGCCCAACAGGTTATGACTCCAAAAAAGAACTTCCCAAGTGTTGAATCCTTACCTCCAGAATCATCCCAAGCCCAGAATCAGGACGCTAATCTTCCTGTTACTCAAATTGACTCCTCTTCACCGAAAATTGACCCACTTAAAAGAAAACCTCCAAATAAATTTCTAAAACGAGCTCAAAGTTTTTCTCAATTTTTAAAGAAAAAACCTACTTTGCCTGAGAGAAGGAAAAAGTCTGGGGACGCTTCTCGTGACGACTACTATTTGCCGACCAGTCACGAGCAGTTAGAAGAACCACAAGGAGAAATGATGTTAGTGCCGGTGGAGAAGTTAGTCTCTATCGACGACCTTGCTTGCGACAGGAGAGAATACTAGAATAATCTTTTACTCCGAGGTTGAGTGTGAATATAAGTTGGAACATAACTTCAATTTGAAAACTGGGAGGATATGTTTATTATTAAGCCACATTCAGGTTTCTTTTGATGCAAATCTTATTCAAAGCAGTTAAATGCAGAGGAAAGCATCGCAGTTGTCTCTTTTAAGAAAACGTAATCAAGGCAAGGAAAGCTGGTAACACCTCTTCCGTGGCTACCAAGCGCAGTGCTAGAGAAATCTCTTCTTCTAATACTTGCCCGTGATAAAAATTATACAATAAGAAAAAATATGTATATTAAAAGTAACATGCAGTCTATAATGATAGTCTACTCTTTTCTCTGGATTCTTTTATCGGCATATTCCATTACTGCTGTACATCTAAGAGCTTTTAGTGAATTGCTCTGTTATATCTGTGTTATTTCGATGCTTCACGATATTAAAAAATAAATTAGGGACCCATTCATGCGATAAAAAACTTACAAATGCGTCTCATACACGCATGTTTTCCATCGTACAGTAACATTTAATAATTTAGTTCAGAAACGGGGTGAATTTTTGCTTCTAGTTTTTCATTATAAAAAGTATCCTGCCAATCAAAAGCTGTGCGTCTAATTCATTTATTTAATAACCGTGTAAACTTTTTACGTAGAAAACGGTGTCAACATTTTTGTTCCATGATTAGTCGATCATTCCTTTTCGTCGTAATTTTTATTAATGCAGAGAGTGTACTATAATTGCATGTGAAGATTTGCTTAAAATGTGCCTCAGTTCTCTGTACTACCGATAGGAAAGACCTTTCGTTGAATTTCTCCTTTGGATGATGCAATTGCATAGCTGAAAAGCTTTGCAAAGCAAAGCTCTTTTCTCATTGCTGTTTTTAAATGGGTAAAAACATTCGATTCGAATTTGTGAGCATAACTTGTACAGAGCTGCCATCGGGTTGGAAAAAATGTATTGTTACCTGTTATAATGCCACCGTATTGATAAGAAATGCTTATTTTGTATATGAGCGCTGCATCTTAGCTACCAGTGTTTGCACATGGACATAGATGATTTTTTCTCTGAATCAGAATTTAACAGAAAGTACCGGCCGGACAAGCTGCGGTCTCTGCGGTGAAAAACTGATCTGTTAATCCTGTTCTTATTGTTAGAATTGCAGTAGAATCGAGGCAGTCAGAGTTTTATTAACTGACGACCGCACATGTTCCGACTCGCTCTTTCTTGTCCGCTTGTTAATGTTGGCTTGTGCGCTTATTTTGAACTGCTCTACATATTTGGGCAGGCATCATGTCCAGAAGTAAAGCAATCTTTTGTGACAAGCACTGTCAATGATAACCCTTACTGGAATGATTATTAGCAACCGACTCATCACACACCATCCCCAAAAATTATGGTGAGCTCTTTATTGTCATACGACTTTAAGTACGAACGTTACACAAACATAAACACAAAAAATAAACTAATCATGATTTATGACCTAATTTCCCATGACTGAGGAGGGATGTGTAAGCGATGTCAAGCCAACATGCAGATTAGTGTTCCCCACATTGATGTTAGATTACCCGAACAAATAGCTGTTTTTGGAGTCAATATGAGTTTATTCATCATATGAAAAACTACACTCATACTTCGAGTGCTAGTCACAGTATTCGCGTTAGCGTCGATGCTGTGCCACAACTGTTTGTTACAGTACACTCATGAGTGTCGATCTTGTGATACAAGTCCTTGTTGCAGTACAGTCTTTGGTGTCGATACTGTAATACAAGTACTTGTTACAGTATACTCGTCCGTCTCGACGCTGTGACACAAGCTGCTCCAATAAAATAGCGTATTCGAGAACTCCCATCTCTGTTGTGCCACAAGACGGAGATCAGGCTTGTGTTCGTACGAGCGTCATATTCAATTCTAATTACTTTTTATATTATTCATACATTACAATTCAATATAAATATATCTCAAACTCTCATTTTTATCAGTTTGAAACCTCTTATGGGTCGCAACGAGTTTTAGGCTTTCTAATACATCTGATTTTGTTAAAATACCTCAAATTTAAGTTTAATGTGATCATCTTTATACACTAAAAGAAGTTTCGTATATCTCTGAATTAAAACCAACCACAAAAACCGTTCTTGAAAATAATAGACTGTTTTTGTCAGAAATGTGTATGTAGGTACAAGAATTCTTGAAATTAGAAATCACATTGAACAATAAATATTAATAAATCGTGATCGGCGATAAAAATCTTGAAGTATATGCAAATGAAACCACTTTGCTTATTCGAAGGTTAAGGCTACTTCACTATGTATTTTTTACGAGATTTTCGTTCTCCTGAAAAATGTGACAGAAAAATAATTGAGATCAACTGAAGGTGAATAACAACGAAAACTTGAGAGATATATATTTTGTTACGGGTATGTTTCTCATGTATTCGTCTGATCACTCATTTTCCTCAGAGCTTTGCCGTTCAAATTTCGTGCATGTAGACATTCACGAACTTTAAAACTATAGAGCCATTCCCTAGTATTTCTGTATTTTCTCACGTGATTCTATTCCTACTGTCTTTGTGGTTCCTTATTCTTCTTGCTGACTTTGTTCGTGTTCTTTCTTATAGCTGTTTCTGGTCCTCACTTCTTCCTTATTCTCTTCATTTGGACATTTACTTGTGTCACATTCGCAACATTTTCCTTCTCCCTTGGCTTACCTCCCTGTTTGTCTACCCGCCATTCACCAGCGCGTCGATGTGCCTCGAATAGATAGAAGTTAGTATTCAATTTGGCTTTGCCCAGCATCTATGTAATTGAATCTTGTGGCTTGTTATTCAACGGATGCCTTATTATTTGCGTTTATTCCGTGTTAGTGCACTGCAACCGCTGCATTGAGTTTAGTTGATATAAATGTATAGATATACATATGGTGAAACTGGCAACTAACGGGATAAAGTTTATCTCAGCAATGGTACTCATTCTTTGAATATTAATTGTTCAAATGAGTTTCATTCCAAAAGATAGAAACAATGACATTTGATAAAAAAACGCTGATTTTTGTGCTGAAAGTTAAGCGTAACACGATCGAGTTAGCTCACAACCCAGTGCGACGTGATTGTCGCCGCGCGTAACTTTCGAAAACGATACAGCATAATGAAATGTTAAATTGCAGTGGGAGCAACCAAAAAAACTTACTAAACTGTACAAGCAGTAGGTCCGAATAAATTCAAAATAAATTCTATCTTCCAGACGAATTGGTCGTTGACTCGTGGTATAGTATTGAGCCTGATAATATTCTAAATTTACGTTTATTTGCGCTCTGAACTGAAAGTTGACGTAAGCTATGTATTTGTATTAAACTTGCAATGCGTCAATTTGAGGATGCTAGAGAAGTTCCTACAATTTCTCATTGGTAGAGGTTGGTCTTTTAGTGAACTTAGGCTTTACCATGAAGAGGGATGCGATGCTTGTAACGGGGATGTGTCGTGTTCATCACAACTGTGTAAGTGACCACAACAAATGCCACGACTGCATTTAACAATCGCTTGTACTAATGTCACGTGTAAAGGTGTATAACTGGGTCTTAGTAGTTGTCTTTGAATTCAGAATTTCATTGTAGTGATTTATCATCACCGAACTTTACTGCATTAGGAGCCAACTTTCATCGATTAATTGTGATTCAATCAGCAGAATTTGACTCTAATCAAACTAAAAAATTGTACGAGGATGATGCTTTTTCTTGTTACTTGTGATATTTGTGCATTTTTCAAGATTACTATAAACGATTATAAGTCTCTGAAAGATTGGATTGTCGATGAAAGCATTATTTCCGTAGTTCAACCAAAACGTTATTTATGACCGTCTCATTTGATCTAAAGACGAATTAATTGCATTATTATTAATACCACGGTTTTGGTATGTTCGAAATGTAGTTTTTTGAATTAAGATATGAACTTACCCCTGAACACCGAGGAATGTAGATAATTTGTGCTTATACAAACACAGAAACAAAGATTAAAGTTTGACGAAGCTGATCTAACTAACTCTCTGTATGATCTAAATTTCGGATTTTGCCGTCAGCTTAGTGAGATTACGACGATAAAGACCTCCACTGTTCTAAGACTGTTGTAGACTTCCGTGGCATGTCACCAGCCCTGCTATTGTAGATAGAATTTTTTAGCAATTATGATTCACGGAAAGATTCTTTTGCTGCACCCTTTCCCATGAAATGTCCAAGCTTATAGAGAAATTTAATCTGAAAATTGACATAAAAATATTGCAACGTAACTTCTCGTACACGTAGGTACCTAATTTCGGAGTTTGACCGCAAATGCGCGTCCTCTTCCACATCAAAAATATAAGAAATTAATAAATCCTTGATGCTTCAAGACTGCTAATACAGGGTGTCCATGAAGTTTTTTAACAATTGAACATATTATCACGAAGACAATTGATGAGCTATCGTAACAAAATTTGTTCTATTGTACTCCGTGATAATCAAAATTTTTAATCATATTACATTTTGTGTCAGTTGATGAAAAAAGTGCAAATACTGTTGAATGAATCCATAAAAAATGACTTCTCCCAATGAGAAAACATAATGCGTATCATGGTTTACTGAAACGAAATCAGATACGCAGATATCCAAAACTACTGGAGCAAGTATGAAAGATATCCATCATCACGTCCGTCGATTCGTGCATGCCGCAAAAAAATGTATGGAGACAAAGACAGTTTTGAATGGAGGAGCAGGCAATCTGAGGAAAGTATCAACAATGTAGTACAAGTTTTTGCACGGCCTTCAGCAAAGTCCATTCCTACAACAGCTGTACTCCTCTGGACATTTTTTCTATGGGGTTGTGTTCAAGAAATCATGTATCGAACAAAGGGACATTTCTGACGTAAAGCAAAGGATTACTGATTTCCGTCGAGTGCTGTCTGGATGTACTTCGTGCAACCACCGATGTTCATTCGAAGGTATAAAACAAAGTAAAAAAATCAGTAACTAATTTTCATTTCGCAATAACTTTCACATCTGTATCATTTCATTTGCTTATGTTATACATTTTTAAATTGTGAAACCACTTTACTGACATCCTGCACACATGTGAATTCAATGTTAAAGTCAGAAAATATAAGCATAGGTCGACGCAATAAATTTGATTTAGAGCTAATTTTAAAAAATTCAGTTAAACTGTTTTTGCATAAGAAGTATCTCGATAACTAATGCAAAAAAGAAATAAACTACTCGAACTGCAGTATTTATTTAAATTTAATTTTAAAAAGAAACTGAAACGATAATCCATATATACTAGAAATTCAGTGATTTTGAGACATTCAGAAGGAATATCGATTTTAATATGAAAGGTAAGACATGTACGAACATCTTAAAGGATGGAATGCTAATTTCTCATGCACGTATCAATTAAAATGGAAGTTGTCTAATGGCATATTTTTTGCAATCCTGAAAACATAATCCTTTTTGAAATTGTATTTAATGAAATTCCTTCATTGCGAGCAAATTTTTGTCCGGGGCTACTACCCACGGAGGAGCGAGGAGAGGAAGACCTATGAGCGTAGTTTGGAGACCTTGTGCGTTTTAGGGCGATAAGTAGAGCTCATGCGCTTTTTTCATGAGAACTATGCTGCTTCTGCCTGTCTTACTTCTAGTTCTACGTACCTACGGGTGTCACATTCCTCACAGACACTCCGCGTTCCGTGCAAGACTTCAAAGCGACGATAAATATGGGTTGCTCTCTGTGATGAATAGCCCATCCATTTAATTCTTGCCTTCTGCTTTTCGGCGATGCAGCCGGCGACTCATCTGTGCATCTCCCTTCTCTCTTCAATGTTTCGGTGCGAGGTGGTTATCACTGATGGAAGTGCTGTTTTCGTTCTGTCTGCTTCCAGATTCTACTCCTGTATAAAAATGACAGTTAGTTACTATGTTCGGTCATATTGGGCTTTCATAAACTCATTGGGCTTTCATAAACTCATTTCTTCTTTAGATTAACTTTCAACGGAATTCATTAATTGTGTCGACCAACAATTTGAGAGCAGTTTTAACTTTTATAGTAGGACACGGAGCACTTGTAATTTTTTATACACAATATTTGCCCGAGATGAAGTAGGTCAGGAACTGAGATAAAGAGAGATTTCATCGAGGAGCCCTAACACTGATTTTTGTGAATGCCATTGTCAAACGGATAATGAGGCGAAAGTAATGCGGCTTCGATATTTCGAATCGCAATGAGAGTCTTTATGAACTGTAATTGTAAAGACTTTTGACGTGTTCGTAATGCCTTAAGAATGGAAGTATTCATCAAAAGTTCGGAATGGATTTGCAGCCCCGTAGCACAGCAAATATCGGTGTCGTGCAGTGCTGTCTAAAATTAAGGAACAAATACTAAAACTTCCAAATCTTCAAAAAATGTGAATCACTTTTGTTAAAATTTGCACTGTATGGAGACATACAGAACTTGAACCATTTCTGAAGTTTTCATGTTTCCCAAATAATACCACCATAGATATTTAACATTTTATTACTCTTTGAAGGTCCAAAATTTAGGAAAAAATGTAAAAATCTAGGAAATTTTTTTGAAATGACCGATTTTTTCATTATAGCTGATAAAGATCAAGAAGATATAGACTGCTAAACATCACTCCAACATTTGTTACCATGCCAACACGAATCAAAGTTGCTGCAGTTTTTGGAGCAGAAATTGTGAAATTACAAAAGGAAAATTTATAAATTCAACAAATCGCTATGCATACAGATAAATTGTTCTACGAGTGTTGTGAGCCCAATTCTGGCACTAATAATGTAACTGGTTGCTAACGGACACAAAGAAGCCGAGTAGACCAAGGAAAACTACAATAAGAGAGGACGGGGTTATGTAACACCTAGCACTAAAAAAACATGTTCTAACTGCAGGTAAAATTTCTAGTCAAACTGTAGCTCAAACAAATGTTTCTCGACAAACTGTGTCTTAGCGATTGCATGCAATATGCCTTTATGTAAGATCTCCTCGGAAAAAGCTGTTGATAAGTAAAACGAATCAGGCAGTGCGATTGTTATTTACATAGAAACATGTCAGTTGGTCAGAAGACGATTGAAAGAAGGTACGTTTCAGTGATGAATCTAAATTTAATGTATTTTGTAGCGGTGGTGAACCATTCATATGAAGAAAAATTGGTGAAAGTTTGATATCAAACTGTATAAAGAAAACTGTAAAGTTTGGTGGGGAAAGCGTGTTGGTTTTCGGTATGATATCAGGCCAGGGTACATCACCTCTTACATGTTTAAACACTAGAGTTAATGCCACTGTTTACAAGAATGTGTTAAAACAACATGGTGTTACAGTTTGACAGAATTCTGGAGTTGTTTAGGTAAGAACGTTATTTTGTTCCTTTCTTTTTGACTTTCAAAAAGTAATAAAATGCTAAAAAACTATGGTACATGGCATCATTTAGGCCACCTAAAAAATTGTGAAATTGTTCCAGTACGGTATGTCTACACTCAGTAAAATTAAAAAAAATTAGTCACATACTTTTAAGATTTCGAAGTTATATACTTGTGCCTCAATTTTGTATGGCAGTGTAGTTCTTCAATTTGGTATATACTGTTGAACTCAATTTTTAATTTGGTACTGTTGAACTCAAACTTGCATGTAATATATAAAATACCTATCAGGTAACAATTATGCGTTTTTTCTGAAAATTAACCGTTCTTCGAAATGAAATTCGTCAACATGTAGTTACGAAATAACTGTTCCGTTGAATGAGTCGTGTTAAGTACATAAAGTGTTCTACATTGCCTATATTACTAAGAGAAACATGCTCAGTTTTTATCTTTTAGAAACCGTCAAAGCGTGTGATTGGATCATTCCTATACCTTCCGTCCCTTGTTTTTAAATAATCATGACTATTCAAAATTACTAAGTAAGTTTCATGATTAATGCTAGACAAAACCAATTAAGCTCGTGTTCTACAGTTGCCTAGTTAGCAGAGCGTGAAACTTATGTGAGATATTAGTGTTTTCTGTTGTGGAAGACTCAATTTCTGTCGATGCGTGACGCATTCATCAAGTCTATTGGTTTCCATTTGTTTGCTCGACACTTTCTGATGGTTAGTAGGAGTGAGACAACTTCTGACTCGCTGTAAGAAAATAATTTTTTTTTCTCATTTTGTTTGTGCTAAGTGAACTTGATTACTTGGAAATAATTTTATAACATAGTAATATAGTTGGTGACTTATACTATGAGCGGTCATGCAAATAGGGAAATTTTTCGAGTGTTGAAAGTACCTAGCACATGATAGGCTTATAATCGAGCATACAACATAACATATATAGTACTTCAGGTTGCCTACTGAAGCCCTGCACACATGAACAGGAACGTAGGGTGAAACAGCCGTTGTGGTTACTTGATCTCAAATCTCCTTTGACAACTCAAGTTTCTTTTGCTTGACTTTCGATTCCTGTGATAATTTTCAACGATCGACGGAATATTTTGAAGGAAATGACTTTTTGCGACTCGGATGATACTCAAGTTCTTCTAACTTATGTTTCATACAAGAAACCACTTTTTAAACTTCGGTTCAGAATTACTCCCATTGTTTCAAAATAGTTCTATCAAATCAATTTGCATGCTGTTCCAAAATAATTGTTCCATTGCATAAAAAACGTCAAAGAGAACAGACAATAAAGGTGTTTACATTTTGAACAGTAAATGAGTAATTTTACGAAATTGTCATGGAAATGAGTACAAAATAAATCAAAAAACTTATATTACATGCGCACAGTGTGTGCAATAAATGCTTAACCCGTTGCTTAAAGTTTTATTCACCATAGTTATTCAACTTGAAAACAAACAAAGATTGGACATCGTATGTATATTCGTACGCCGAAGACATGCTTAAAATCTAGCAAAAAACAATTTAAAAATTGCATTCGAAAGCAGAATTCAGCTGCAACTTGTTTTATTGAACCACGCTCCAGAACACAATTTTTTATTTCTCCAGTAGTGCTTACTACACTGCATAACGTTCATTATTAATCAATACCTGCTTATTGGATTTTGTTTTGCCCTTCCATCATTTTTTTCTTTTTCCATCTAAGTTTCTTACTAGCGGGTGACCTGTAAAACAATTTAATTTATTGTGCTAAAAGAGTGATTATAATTTATACCTTAAAATATTTTAACTGAATAAGTTAATACTGATAAATGAGGAGCAATTTATTAAGTTGTCAAGGTGAACATTAACCAATTTAAGCGTAAATTACCAAATTCTGGATGAAATCTTTAGTTATGGAGCAATTATTTCGGGACGGAGGTAGTACTCGTATAATAGAAGTGCCTGATGAATCCCAGTTTACATGCCTTACGTAATATTGAAACATATTAGTGTTATGCTTTTTGCAAAATGTTACGAAAAAAGAGAACAGCAAAGAAACCCACTTGTAACCTTAACATTTATTGACTATTGATTTTGTTATTCACAACAAATGAATAGGTAAAAAACCTTTACAAAAAATGAACTATTTGACCGCAAAGGTAATTTTCAACATCAGAAGACATGGAATGCATTATAATGAATCACCAAATTTAACAAAGAAACATTTCAGTGCATAAGAAATAATATATCTAAACTCATCACAGGGGCAAGCGGATTGTATATCGTTCAAAAGACGTTTGCCTCATTATGTTAATTTAAGATTCTAAAATGAGTATATCTAACGTACTAACATAATTATGTACATTGTACTTGTAAATATATGGGTTCTACGTCTAGAATACCTGCTTTTCGTGTGACACAGCATGCTAGTTTTCATACTGACAGCCTCCTTTCGAATCCATCTCACTCTACTGTACGAACACGTGGAGATGTGAGACCATCCTGTTAAATTAGAAGATTTAAAGTAATCACTACTGCGTCTAGTACTTCAAATTTGTGCTTTATAAAATCTCAATTAATTTATCGAGGCAAGCCTGTTTTCAATGATGCGCAACTTGTGTTCTCCCTACGAATAATTTAAGTACTTTACTTTTTATGTGCTGAAATGATTCCGTGTTTAGTTTACTGATTACTTATAGCATTTGATCTTTTCAGGTGTTGAAAATAATTTATACCGTTGAAAGGTTCATTTACTCAGAAAAGTTATTTAGCTTATGTTATTATTAATTGGAGTAAATAAAATGTTAAGGTTGGAAGTGGCTTTCTGTGCTTTCCTCTATTTAGTAAAGTAATATTTCATTAGTAAGATTTATCTCACGCTCCGAACGAAACAGGCACTTTCTAGGTGGCAAAATCAACTCATTCGGGTTAGTATGAAGCGCACATTTTGATCTGAGTCGAGTAAAAACCTCTCAAACGTATGAATAATATCAAAAGTTACAAGCCAGGCACACGTCAATGCAGCCTTCGTTCATCTAGCTTTTTATTTTGTGGCCAAGTGTAAATTGAAATCGACGTATTTTAGTTGCATCTAAGGAGTTGTTGAACTCGTAGATTTTCTTCAATTTAGAGTGTAATTTCCAGCTCTGATCCCTTCAATCTTGAGATTCGGTTTCTGCAAAATCATAGAATAGATGCCTTAATCGGTTCTCTAATGTAGTTACTGGTGTGCATTTAGAACCATAATTTTGTTCAATTTGTCGTGCAAATCTTAGTATAACGATCTCACATTGAAAAAGTATTTTTCTGATTTTTATTAAATATTCAGAGATACTCGGTAGGTTACATAGAACACTGGTAATTCGCGTTTATACTGGGTTACCGGGCACGAATTAATTTAGGCATCTCCCTTCTATTAAGCGGCAGTTAGACAAGACCTGAATTACAGTTCACCTGTCAGTCAGCGTTGAGAAACTACGCTAGTGACTCTCACTAATCGTAGAACTACAATGTATGCATATTTTGTATTATACTCGTACTTGCACTTGCAATAAAAGAGACAATGCAGAGTGTTTTTCATAAACTGGCCAACCTGAATTGAAACGCAACAAAATTCGTATATTTTGTTGTATTTGAATGTGATGACTTACCTAGATAGCAATATGATTCCGTGGGCGTTCAAAAACAAATTATGTGCTCTGTCATAATAGTGTTGTCCTGCTTTGTTGACCATGTGATGCACCATGTAAGTGATGTTGTTCAGCCCTCCTGTTGACCATGTGCTGTTTTTGAGTGTAGACGCATGTACACTTTGAGCTTTAGCAAGAGTTATGAATGAAGGGAAAACTTATGCTCAATTCAAAGTACTCCTTGCTTTACTTATTTCGACAGTTTAGACTAAACAGAACCAGTCGCAACTATAATAGAGTTTTGTTAACATGCACTGATCAAGCCACGAAACAATTTGCTAAGCTTATTATCAAAAATTGTTATGCGGTCGGTATGAATCGATCGCTAATTAATCAGTTTCATGATGCCACATTGTACTACATACTTTATTTTCCTAACCTAAAAACTTGCATAAGATTATGAAAAAATTATTACTTACATTTACTGTATTATACGCAATGTGTTAATGAAATAAAAGCATAAAAAATTATGCTGCACTACATTAAATTGACTTTCCCCTCCATTTTCTCGCTAAAATATGCTAACTTTCGAGGTTTAAAATTTTCATAAAAAATTGTAAATCTTGAATTCGTTTTTTCAAACGAATACAATTCAAATACTCTATAAGGCTACATATTACACGATTAATAATTGATTTTCAATTGAAATATTTCAATTGTCGCTTCTTTTGCTCCCTCATTTAACTGGTTCATAAAATAATGTTGAAGCTGAATGATAGTGTGTATGAGAAGCAGCATCGCCTCCCTGCAATGCAATTACTACACCTAGACAACTCCTTGTTGAAGACTGGAATCGCTCCAAAACACCAGATGCGTAATGAACTATTTTGCATGATGCTTCCTATTATTGCTGTTAGGTCGGCACTCAAATACAGACTCGATACAGTTCAAAATGCACAGCTTCAGCATAGAGCTTTCCATTCAACGTAAATAACAGTGTGAGTCTTCTTTTAAAATGTTAAATCACTTTTGTCAGAACTCTTTCGACAAAATGACAAAATTATTGCAAATCTAAGGAGGCGGCAATTTTATCATGCCGTGTAGTATGGCAAACATTGTCATAAAATTCGCGCTATCCTGCGATTATATATAACTAGACAGTTCCCGTGGAAATTCCCCAATTTAGATCTTACTAATTTGAAATTATTATATAAATGAATGTATTAAATATTTACGACGAATTATTGTGTTTTAAATTAATACTTTTCATTAATATATACAGAACTTCCATTCTGTATCTTATCTCCCGATAACTTTGCCTAGATAGCATCCACTGATACTCCACGATTCGAAAGTGATAAAATTAAGGATCTATGAAATAAAATGCATTTTTCACTATAACCCGTGGTGCCATCAGAACCTAAATACTTTTTCATAAATGAATGCAAAACTTCTATTCTGTATCTTATCTACCAATAACATCGCCGTTTAGGAGAAGAAAGCTAATAAGAGAAAAAATTGAGTATTTTATAGTGAACCGGTACCTTTGGTATCCCAATACAATGTCTATTATGCATGCATATCCGTTCTGATTTCAGTTCATTAATTTTTCTTCACTAATTGAAAGGAAATAATGGGACGGACACACACGGAGAGATAGAGAGACAAATAGAGAGAGATGGAGATACACTGTCTATTATGTATGTACATAGATACTGAAAAACAGAAAGAAACTTTATTCCTTTCATGTATTCATGAAATATACAATACTTTTTAAATTTTTAATGCTATCATCTTAGGACTAGTAAACACGCTTCCAGCAACAGTTCTCATCCATCGCGTGACTTGAGGTAAAGGCTGATAGGGACACGTACCGATGATCTGGAAATTTGTGGCAATCGTCAGTTTAAATCATTTCAGTCTATCAACCTGCCTGAAACGCTCAGAACAGTTGCTAGCAGCAGTCGCTAGAAACAGTTGCTAGAAACAGTCGCTAGAAACAGAACCAAATCATTGCTTAAGTTAAATTAAGATATTTCCTTCTCCTGTGGGCCACGACCCAATTGTTTCTAGTCCAAATAAATGAGTACCAAATTTATATGCTAAGTTAATAAATAAGAGAGTCTTCGTATTATTTGTGCCCACAACTCATTGAGATATTTGAATCATGACTGATGCCAACCTCAATGAAATTTTGAATCCAAGTGCAGTTACGAATGTAATAATCAAGGGAACAAAGAACGAATGGTATTCCAAGCAGTCATTGATACGCAAAAATTACCCCAAGTGGTCTCTTTTACCATAAAGTTCACTAAAAAATTTCCAAGTTTACGTGGGCTTAATTTTAATATTTTCTAGACACCACTCATAAATGATGTCCAATTAGTGTGTGAACGTAAAATAGTTGTTACAGTATTTTACTATTATGTTAGAGATATAGCAAAGCATGTGCGAATCTTGATACAAAGAAGTATTGAGCTAGGTTTTACGGAACTCTTTTAGAGTAAGGTTTTCACATTTCGTATTGCTCTGTTGACCAGAATAATAAAGAAGAAAGACAAGTAACATCTTTGTTTTGCTTATTCCTATAGCTCATTAAGACAGTATTTGAATTATTACCTTGAAAGGTTTAGGGTCCAGAATCTTGATTTTAACAGATATTGGGTCCAGCGACCTTAACTTATTGGTATATGGCACACGCATGTGCTGTGGCGGTGCTGCTCGTATAAGATGGTGAACATGTTCCAATTCTACTACAACCTTCTTATTAAACAGACATTGTGCAGTATTTTAGATTTTTATTGTTGGATATTTATGAACACATGGAAACTCCGATCTCTTTTCCTTAACAGTGGGTAATTTGCTGGGTTTGTTACCTAAATTTTTTTCAGCGTTTCTAATGTTCTGTTTCATTGTTGCCTTAGTACGTTAGTTTTATTGACTAACGTATACTGCTAACTAAAACGTGCTGCTAAAGTAAAATTTTAGGTGGAGTGGTTGCAGAAAGTGAGTGGGCTTGGAATGGGAGGGGGTTGGATAGAGGTTGGACTACTTGCTGCTCAAATAAAATTCTAAGTGGAATGGGGAAGGAGGTGTGGAAGGGGGAGTTTGTGGGTGAGGTTGGACAACTTGCTGCTAAAATAAAATTCTGGATGAAAAGAGGGAGGAAGGTTGGTACGCAATTTACTGGTTATCCCCCACATTAACTGCCAATACCCCACATTAACTGGTAGTTCCGCACATTAACTGGCAGTCCCCCATAGTAACTGGCAGTCCTCACATTAACTGGCAGTCCTTCAGAGTAACTGACAGTCCTCCACAATAACACAGTTCCACACATTGATTGGCAGCCTCACATTGCAGAGGGTATCCCTTCATGAAATTTTTTACGTTATTTGATCGATGTTTTAGAATTCTATAAAACTTTGTATAACAATTAGCGATTTGAAACCAGAAAAAATTACTCCAATGCTGCAAATTTCATCTTGTATATTATCCGTAGGTTATAGAAGCCTGTGCAGGATGATGCATCTCTTTTTTCGCTAATTATTCGTTAATTTGCACTATTTGTTTGTTTATCGTTTTATTCCTACTCATTACATGTTATGCTGCTGAACTATGACCTGTAATTATTGGTTTCAGATTTTTTAATATTTTGAAAAAATGCAAAGGGTATCCCCATAATAAAAATTTTTACATTTTTTGGTCGATCTTTTGAAATTTATGAAACTTTGTATATAACACTCAATTAGCGATTGGAAACAAGAATAAATGACTCCAATGAGCCAATTTTCATGTGGCATATTATTCGTAGGTCATAGGAACCTGTGTAGGATGATGCATCTCATTTTTCGTTAATTATTCGTCAATTTGCACTATTTGTTTGCGTTTATCGTTCTATTCCTACTCAATACATGCTATGGTGCTGAACTATGACCTGCAGTTAGTGATTTTAGATTTCTGAATTTTTTTTAACAAATGCAAAGGGTTTACACAATTTTTTACGTTTTTTGGTCAATGTTCTAGAATTCTATGAAACTTTGTATAATACTCAATTAGCGATTGGAAACAAGAAAAAATGACTTCAATGCTGCAAATTTCATCTCATATGATATAATGGAGAAGTTGGATGTAAATAAGAACAGTTTTGAAGATTTAAACATTTACTGAGAACAGATATTAAGCTAAGTCAAGCGAATGAGATTTAACTCCACGTCATTAAATGCTATAAGAGGTAAAAATTAAATTGGCACGAAAAACAAAGATACAAACACATCTGAAGTAAATCTACGGTAACTTAATACTCGTTTATGTAAATTTAGAAATGAAAATTACAAAATTATGGCGAAAAAACACAATTCAGAGATCAAACATGCTATTGCTAAAAAGTAAACAAATTCCTTCGACTAACTCGACACAAAATTCTAGCCAAAATACACACTAGCATTTTAGTCAAAATGCGCGAACTACACTATTTCAGTATTCTTTTGAGTTTCTGTGCCATACTAAAATACTAACTCTAGTTTTCTCCAAGCAAAAGAACAGTTACGACAGATATCCTAAAACTAAAAACATCAGAGAAGGCCTCCATAATAATAAGCAAAAATATCAACTTACTTCCAGAATTGTGAATTGTGAAAACTTAAGTACTTTTTCTCGCCACTTTAAACTTGACGTAGTCTAAACTATCTGAGGCACAGCCAATGAAAGCATAACTAGAAGTGGAAAACAAGAGAATAATCGGTCTTGCTACAGCGAGAAGTTACTTCAGTATCTGCATTGGTATAACACAACATGAACAAGTAAAAGGTTTTTCAAGGCATTTGGCTCTTACTAAACCAGTGCAAAGGTTGGGGGATGGGAAGACAAGTTCTATTGCATAAATACAGTTCATCGCAGACGCTTATATGGACCTTATATGAGTTTTGTCACGAAGTAAGAAAAGTGTAAACAGCTTATTTAAAAATCATGATCTTGAAAAGCATCTATACTTGACCAAAGAGCACTTTAGAAAGACGGAGATAAAGCTTAAATGAGAATCAAGTTAGGCCATCACCCGGACTCCAGTGTGTACAGGAAACATTTCCTGCATCTACCAGATGCCGGTAACTAAACAATCCCCGGAGAAAGAGGCAGGAACTTTCAAATGCAACAAATCCCAGATTTTTTCAAAAAGAACGTACTCAATATGAGGCGTTGCGGACCATAAGAGCGATGCCAAAAACAAATTTTGAATAATTGCCATATAAAGTTTGCAAGATGAAAATTCCATAACATAACTTTTTATGCACACACAAACATGTTCTTGCTTTCATTTTGTAGGTTAAATACTAAATCAAGCTATGCTGCGAGACTTCAACACCATAGAAATCGGATTTTTTACTTGGTGGTATCTTCGCTCTTGTGGCACGGAGCGCATTATCTGAACTACTTCTCTTTATGATTTAAAATGTGGTTAATAAATACAAGCCTAGGAGGCATACAAAATTCATAGAAACAAAGTAATTTCTAATGGCAAATGTTATTAAATGGAAAATAAAATCTCTTTTATTTTATTTTTCATTTTAATGGCGTACTATTTCAGAACTGAGATCCTTTTCTGGTAGTAATCTTTTTTTTGATAAAAATTTAACTCATTCACAAAACTGAAATGCCACAAAGAATAATTTTCAATCGGAAAAAGCGGGACTTTGTAACGCAAGCTCCGAGGTTCACCTGTACTCCGGAGTACGGCAACAAGACGAAGGCCAATGCACCACATAACTTAACAACTACAGGCTATGTGTTCTACACAAAAAATACGCACACATTAAAATAGAGAACAACATCAGCGTACCAATTACAGCTATCCTAAAAATACTATTTTCGCAACTTCCAGCTCTAAAACAGTGGAGTTAAAATTTAATTGGAACAGATGACATATTCGAAAACCTCTAAAACTATTCGTGGTCATGGAAGTACTAGTAACCATAAGCTTAGAATTAGTACTCTAATGAGAAATAGGTACCAGATGTAATCCTACTTAATAATTTCATACAATAACTAATTCACAAAAACAAGCAAATATTATGCAAGTAAGTAGCTATGACACTCTGTAAATTCTAACGTAGGCTAAAGAATGGATATCAAAACGAAAGAGAGATCGGTCAGTGACGTGTAATTTCGTCGGTTCAACAAATACACTGTAACTGCAGCCACCTACTCTAATTCATCAATTCATAATTGTAGAGAATTATATCTCCATCGCCTTGACCAATAATACACAAGTGGCAGAAGAGGCCTGAATAAACTAAAACCTCGAAGAACGAAGTAGATATAAAACCGCCTAACCAACTAATACAATTGCTTCAAGAAACATTCATCATGGGGACCTGAACTAATGATATTCGGCACACAGCCCTAAGAAAACATGATCAGGAAACTTGCACAACTATATCGATCTCCTGATATTGTAAGAATTCTCGTAGCAGACTCACACAGCAGCAGTTAACTGTGGCTGAGTACGGTGCCGCACGAACATCCAGGGATGTTACAAGCATTTTCAAAAATCTAAGTTAGTAGTAATATCTCATAGACTCCAGGTGCTTAGTTAGTTGTAAAATTATCAACGATAATGAATGATTTACATTTCGAACATAAATAATACAATAATACGGCTTAGGGAAACTAGATAACCCTACATCAAGGGCGAACAGTCCTTTGAATGTATTCTTTATGAAGTAACACACTAAGAAATTATATAAAATTCAAAATAATGTCCAGTTTAAAATACAAAATTTTGTAACCATGAATATAATGAATGTAATTAGACGATTAAAACACAAAAACTTTTCAATAGAATGCTTACAATGGAATTCTTAACAGTATATTAAAGCTTCAGGTTTAATGAGATTACCAATGTGATCCAAGTCATAGCAGACTCTGAGACGATGTGACGCTCATGGACTGGTGCTGTGTATCCGAGCAAGTGATACACAAGTGGTTGACAACGTCCCAAATTAAAGTACACCAAATAAAACGCCTAAAACAGATGCAGTACTTCACCGAGAGCGAGTTCAGCGACTTATTTTAACGAAGCTTGAAGGATGGTAAGACCAAATCGAGATGCTGAAAGATGTAGCGTAAAGGCCATTATCAAAATTATCATTCTTACACTCAGAAACCGCCATAAGCTTTCCCGAAGCTCAAAGTGGATCTCACATATTTTCAAGTGACTCAAATAAAGCATGGCACGTAGAATACTTGTTCTACATTAGGAGAATCGAAATGACTTTGGTGTATTTTCATGACAGAACTTTTTGAACGGCTAATTTTCAAGAAACCGTACCAAACATTTTCAACTGAAGAGTTAAATATTCAGTATTGTGTATCCAGCTTCAAGTTCCGAGATTAAACTTGAAACCACAGAAGAGTTGTCAAATATATTCTGCAATATTTAAGACATCGTCCACATTTCAAGTCTCTTTAAATAAACACGCCAATCATACTAAATTTAGATTTGAATAAATTCTACAACAGCAAAACTTCAGACTTTGAAGAACTCAAACAGTTTTTGAGGTCGAACAATGCGTCATATTTCTAATACCTGTTGTGTTTGATCAAGAAAATTTATTTACTCCACCTGTCAACTAGACCACCAGTGCCACCTAGCAAAAAAGTCAAGACAAATATTGCAGCCCTCAAACGTCAGGGAAGAGCAACGACAACACCCATGTTGTAAAAAAATCTAAATAGCATGCACTGAAAAATCCCAAAATGGTAGATGCTTGTAAATTTCATTCATGGATAAATCGGACACAGTAAATTTTATGGTGATAGGAGTAGGAAATGGGAAATTCCAGGAGTGAAGCAGTGGAACGTCCTCCTTCAGTCCGTGGCAGGCTTGCTGGCAAGCGCAGTCAAAGCAGACAACTCTGAAGGCTCGGCCGCCAGTCGACTGAACTCTATCTCCTCACTCTGGCTGTTCAGCTGATCTGCACACAAACCACCGACAAGTTTAGAGTTTTATCGGTTTTTGTACCCATAGGGACGTTATTTTATTCAAAGTTCAACTATCTTTTGCATTCATTGAAGCCAATTTCGAACCGATAAGGAAAAGCTATTATGCAAGTTATACATAAATTTCGGTATCTGGATTGGCACAGCCATCTCGACCATAGTGAAAACTATGAAACTAAAACGAGGAAATTGAAGTAAACACACTCGTGCAAGCGGTTACCAGTTCGACCACTTTTGAGAAAAAGAAAAAAATCATAACTATTACCAAGCCTATAATGAAGTTTTCCAAAAAAACTTAACAGATTCGAAAAAATGTAGATAAAATCACCCGGGAAAAACATTCCAGACAACCAGCAACCTCTTCAGCTGCCCACCTTACCCCTCTGGACCTCTGGCTAGAGCCGGTGTTGACGGCAACCTTCCTTTCCTGTGTCCCTTCACGTGCTTCCTATTTCCCTTCTCCCATTACCGTCTCCCCACGAGCCTCCCCCACACCCCTGAGTTTCTCCCCGGATCACCCGCTAGGTAAACAACAACAACATTCGTACGATGTGTCGTCGGCTTCTTTGGACAAAAATCCCCCTTAACACGTTGACTCCGAAGTGGTACGTATGTGTACCACTTAGGTTAGGTTCTGTAATTTTTTCAGATCCTTTTAGTGACTATGCGTACAAAGTGAAGTTTTACACCAATCAGGCAATCGGAGGCAACGTGTTAAGGAAGAACGAAAGAAGTAAATTCACACAATTTGTTCCTTCTACTTCTTGATTACGGACTCCACAGAACTTACCATGACGTTTAACTGCTTCGATATCTTCTTGTATTCCTTACTTACCTTATCATTTTTCACAATCCTATTTCGCAGCCGAAAAGTTTTCACCGTTGTTACAGTGATGATAGTCTGGCTTACTCGTGGCTTGCTCATGATAAAAATATTACTTGTAGCACTGGCATCACATCGTAAGGTTTTTACTCATCATACAATAATCTAGAAGCATTTCGAATCACAAAATGTACGATACGTATGCCTCTGATAAAATTCAAACAGGTTCATGTTATTCATGTTCGGAATACTTTTTTGATCCCTATTGAAAATATATTGCTTCTATTTGAAAGTTTGGCGCCAAGTTTTCAAATTTATGGGGTTGCTGTTGAATATTCATGCAAAAATTGTTAAATATTTATTGCATTCTGATAATCCTATGCGTATTACATTTTTCAAAATATATTTTTGCTAGAGCGTTACAAAAACTGATTCAACCCAATGCATATTTATTGAATATCTACATAATCAAGACTATTAAAATATGTGCTCCAATTGTATACAAATAAATAACTTATTTCTGACAAAACACTACATTTCAATTGCAACATTGATTCAAATATTAAACGAAAGCATTCAGGCCAAAAGCACATCTCTTTTTATGCGAGACGTAAAAACTACGAAGAGAGTAATCAATGAAACAGAACATAGGTAAGGAGTGTGAGGTGCCGACACTGCTTCTCTCTGGCAGACTTGCAAAAGTGGACGGAAAAGCAGCAGCAAAGCAACCATGTGGGCCTCAAGACGCAGATGGGCCCATGCATAATGTAGCTGGTACTGCGCAGTAATCACAAGCACAGCAAATTCAAGTTTGGTACTTTTACAGCTGCCTGATGTGGTAACCATCAACATTGTTGGTCTCTTCTGTAGGACACGCAACTACATATAATTACGACCGCCAAGCACAACTTCAACTCGCAAACATGACTAACTCAGAAGAGCACAAGCTCAGCAGCTCAACTCCTTTTCATGAACTTTCTTCAGAATTCGCAGCTGTATAGCCTTCACGATTGGTAAAGCTCTGGTTGAGAGCCACTAGCTGTATCAACGATTTACTAAAACATCATCAAAATTTTGACAAGCAAATAATATTTCATAAGGAAATCATTGTTGCAGCTTTGATAATGCCAGCTCTAGTACTGGCCCTTCCCCGTAAAAATATTTTAAATACTGGAAAGATGAATGACGAGTAGGTAAGCCTGCATGAGCAATCAGGGCCAGCTCATGCCGGTTGTTGGCCTGTGGAGTAGTGGTTTGTACAGAGACCTGACTTTTTATTAGCCAATCTCCTTTCATTAAGTGGGAAAGAATGTAAAGGTACATATAAGGTGCAGAAACACAACTACCTTTTTTCAAAGCGCTTTGCTTTGTAAAAAGGACGTTATGGTGCCGCACCCTGTATAATAATATCATGCAGAGCCAATAAAGTTACAACAGTAGACAAGGGTTAAATGAAAAAATGGGCTTACCTCTGGCCAGGAGCTCCCCGTGAATGCTCTGAACACCTGTTAGTTACGAGATCAAGCAAAGCAGTGGCGTTAGATATTAAGTATTGGTGGCAGTAAGTTTTACATTGAAGAACCAGACAGTCGTAACACACTCGCCTTAAAAACATGTTTAAGGGAAGGTACCTCAAAAACTATGTGAAACTGTCGAAAAAGCAAATGAAGCATGAATTTGGGTTGTGATGCGAGCATATACTGCTATTAGATCGCAAAACAATACGAGTTAAAAGTTAAAGCTGTAGTTCATTTTCCGAAGGAGAAAATATTGGTGAAAGTCATTTAATACAGGTGCAGTCAATCGATACAGGTGCAGGTGCTAAAGGAGAGATATAACAGCCTCTGCACCATTGATTTTAAAATACTTTCAACTCCAGAGTTAACGGAAATTGTTAGAAAAGTGTGGTGTAAACTACCAAGCATGAGCAATATTGAATGACGTGCGTCACTGTGCCAGTCAAAACAGAGGAAAAAGACTTAGAAACTGATTAATGGCGACCCAGCAGTGAAGTTAAATCAGGTAAATCATTCCTGATATAAATTTGTTGTTTCCAATGGAGTACTGAGAGTAGTGTAAAAAAGTAGGTAGTGTGGTACGGAAGAAAATGAGAGAGTTTAGGAGCAGCGAATAGCATGCATCAGATCTGCGCAGTGAGACAAGTGCGTAAAACAAAACTCAACAAAAAGAACAGATGAAAGTAATAAGAAGCTAAATTTTGTGCCTTCATATACCTCGGAAAATTATACGATCAAGTTTGAAGAGGTACAACACAAAAGCCGCTGGGTTTGCGGCATGGAGGGAAGAGCGAAGGGAGGGAGGAAGTAGTTGAAGGCTAGTTAGCTGGCACAAAGTACGGTGTACATCAGAATCGAGAGACTAAGGGTTCATGGAAGGAATGAAATGAGTGACTTTGCCATTTTTTTGTATACAATGGTATTGTACAATGAGTGAATGCTGAAGCTTTTGATAAAGGTGTCGAACTTGTGGGAAATGATTGCGGTGCAATAAAGAGTTAATTTTGCCAATGAAACACATAATAGTAGTTGGGATGGTAGCGATGATAGATAAATAAGATGATAGTAATAGATTTTACGAAATTGCATCGATCGGTGATTGAATTTAAAAGGGTGTGAAATAGAGGGAAATTATCAATTTAATAGTTGTGTCTGAGGATATGAGATGTTCCAGAAAAGAGGAAGCTCAGTAATGAAAGTAAGGTTATGTGGAGAGATGATGAAGGCATGCCAACGTATCAAGTTTGTGTATTGTTTCCGATGAAAATATGGAGGAGAAAGTGGAACATTGAATAGAAAAGAGTTATCAGTAACCCAGAAAATTGAAAATGATACTAAAGAGTACCGGTCTTGGCGCGAATGCGCAATAGAACACGTAAGAATGTGAAATTGTTTTCTATGATGCGGACATGGCGACCAAGAATAGATAAAATACTCAACGTGTTAGAAATGTAGTTTAACTGGGTCGAAGACAACCAGGCGGGACAGAAAGCAGATTTGGTGAGAAAGTCGTCAATAATATTGAGTGCAGATGTAAGTTGGTTCGGATATGAGAAACAGTAAACTAATGCCATCAAGATAAAAAGTGATGAAGTCACAAATACGAGAAACTTGTGTAAGAAGTAGACCGAGGTATTGATGGAGCAAAATCTGGGTGGGAAAACACTATGTGAAAGTGAATATATGGCCAGATATTTGTCAGACAGACTAGATTGTCAAATATTGTGGCAGTTTGGACATAGAGAGCACAACGAAAGCGACAAAAATGCAAGTTGAAGAATTGAATGGAGTGTCTAGTTCCCAGAAAAGGGATGTATTTGAAGGCACAACGACTGAGTGCTGAGGTAGGTCAGAGTTAGGTGAGTGGAGAGAGAGGGACATGTAAGTACACATGGTTAACATGTGAGCTAGAGACTGACAAGAAGAATGTAAAAAGGCCAGTAAAATTTTGATGTAACTTTTGTAAGACATGGTCCCACATTTAGCCTTCTTTCTTAAGAAATCTGTATGAGGGATACGAGGTCGGGAGCATGAAACGGCAGGGTCAAACCAACAAAGATTATCAGGCTTCACTGGAGATGATGACCGAGACAACCACACAAAAGAGCTAACCCGTAAAGCCACGGATAGGATAACGATACATAGATTCAGCATTTTTTTCTCTCCTGATGAAAAATTGCCCAAGATGTACACGCAATAATATTAGGCTTGGTTGACAAAAGCTCATCATTAAATATGTATTACGCTCATTATTCGACATGTCAAAGGTGGATTCAGCGACTGTGAAATAGTTCGAGGCCATTTTTTGCACTAGGCCATAAGTAACCAGATAGTTGTGAGGAAAGCGAATGGGTTCTCTATGCTGTGAATGGTAGATCCTGAGAAGTATATGCCTCAAATACACTTTGCAATATGCCTCAAATACATAAATACACAACTGTGAGGGAATCATGTCGGAACCAAGTTATGTCGGAACCAAATTATGTTGGAACCAAATTATGTGGTAATACGCACTGTAGTTGTTTGTTGTTGTTGTTTGCCGAGCGGGTGATCTGAGGGGACAAACAACACTCAGGCGTGCGGGGGGAGGCTCGGGTGGGGGACGGATGGGAGGGAGGAAGTAGGTTGAGAGTGAAGGGACACGGGAGAGGAAGGTTGCCGTAGACGCCGGGTCGAGCCAGAGGTCCAGAGGGGTAAGGTAGGGAGGAGTAAAGCTAAAGAGGCTAAGAGGTGGCTGGTGGTCTGGTCCGTGGAGCTAAAGGCAGGACACGTGGGGTCCTGCACTGCTCGTATTTGTTAAGAGTTCAGGGCTCTGCTGTGGCCCAATCGGAGTTGGGAGAGGAGAGTGCGGGTTGATCTGGGAAGGGGCGGACGAAGGAATAGGTGGGAAAAGGGCGAGGTTTTGAGGAAAAAGTTTTATTTCCTGGATAGCGGCTATGAGGAAACCCTCCTTGCGGGCTTTTGGGGCTGAGGTATTTGTATGTGGTCTGATAATGCAAAATCAAGGTTGGAATTGTCTATACAGCGTACTGCTGAGCAACAGGTGTGAACGGCAGCTCCGACTTGGAGGCCATAACCTTGACAGGCTCGTATAACTGTTTACACGCTGGAGAATGTTTCTGTTTCATTGGGTGCATAAATTCGCCTATTATTACGCTAAAGATTTATCAAATCAATAAAAACCAGTGAATATCTTGTATTATGAATACCACAGCCTAATGAATACAAAGCCAGCACAGAAATACAAATTTAGAGCATATGACGAAATTAATTTTGCGTTGGTAATAAAATTAAATTACAAAGATAGTTATCTACTTTCAGGCAATATAGGTGACTCTTACTCACACCTAACATAAGACAAAGCAATTAAATAAAATTACGAAAACTAAATTTTAAACAAATCCAAAATACAATTAAGTTTGATGTGCAGTGCATTGAGATGAATGTTTGAACATTAATATTTCTTATTAAATAATTCTCCAAGGATAGCAAACACAGAATGTACAAGTGATTAATTGTTCGAGAGTGTTAGATGTTAGATCATGCAAATCTAAGAAAGCTTGTGCCATATACCTATTGTGTAAACCAACTTTCCAAAGCTTTGCATCACGAAACCTCACACACGCAAAAATTTGACAAACGCAGGTAACGCGCACGGCGTGAGAACTGTCCATATTGACTACCTAATTGCAAAAAAGCAAACGTGCAGAAGTTGTGTGTGAAGTCAATAACGCACCCATATGTACTCAGTGAGAACCTCGTATCCGATCCATTTTTGGGTCAAACACGACATCCCCGAAAAATCCAAGAAAAGCAGGGGGACCTACGCTGGCAGAGACAACTTCTTAAGTTATGATTCTGCTTACAATGAGACCCAACAGTGCCATAGAGAAACGTCGTTACGATAACAACGCCAATAAGAACTTACTTTCCTCCCTGGGCCATTTCTTGTGGGACGGTGCGTAGAGACAGAGCAGGGCGAGCGTGTACACATTCCACATGCCGTACACGCCGGTGAAGAAAGCGCTCGTATACTCCAGGGAGATGTTGTCATCCCACTTCCAGCGTCCCTCAGACACCTGCCGTTCATCAGAGTTTCAACATCCATCAAGCACCACATTAGCAATAAAATGAGAGTAATTATTCTGATTACACCGGTGGTATGGGACACGGCTATTTGTTCATAGTAGCCTTTGCTTATGCTGTCTAATGTCAACTATAAAATGAAAACAAACTTGTGTTTTGCTCCCAGCAGCCCTAAGATATCTACCAGAATTTATAATCTTACACTATCGAGTCCAAGACCGACCATAAAATGTTGAGAGTTTCCCATTTCACAGAGCCATTGCTGTCAAAATTTATGTCACTCATGAACTTCACACCACAAAATTTAAATTAGTTAAAACTTAAGATTTTACGGAACTCTAAAAATATATACCAGAGATCAACAAAATTCAATTATCAAAATTTCAAATAGGAACACGGATTCGCAGATTCTGTGATGTAAAAAAAAACTCCTCTAAGTTATGAATTACTTCCAGACAAAATTTATGGATAGTTTACTTGAATGCACTCGTAGGAATGATGCAAGATAAAGCAAGCCAAACTAAACATGCGCACGTTCTGCCAGCCGTCAAATGAGAGAGCCTATTAAGTGTGAAAAAATTCACGCACTAAATGTCACCCTGGCAATTCTTCAACGCAATAATGAGCTACTCGGAAGTTCGGTCAGTTCAAACATGAATCCTCTCTAGTCTCAAGATTTCTGTGCATCAGATATATTAAAAACCCATTGTAATTACCAGATGTTTTCAAATTCGATACCATTATATCAACACTATATCAGCCAGTCTCGATGATACACAAGAGAGCCCAATTTTCTTCATTACTGGATCTGAACGCAGACTAATGCCTTTGACATCTGTATGGAAGTTTGAGCTCAACTGAGCCGAGTCAAAGTTTGGGTTTGCCATCGACAGCAATAAGCGGCAACATGGCATCACTTTCCTCATCGAACATGACAACGATGCTGTTAATCAGGTGACCATAGGTTACCATCAGTATTTTGTGTTAATACCAATACGCTAGTTTAGTGACAAGGACTAGAAGTGATAGTTATACAGCACACTTTCAAAGAACATTTTCATGAATAATTTTAATTGTTCATTCGACTTCATACTTAACTAGTGGACAAAAAAGGAAAATACCTATTCAAATGACTACCACAAAATAGTTTACATCGAGAGTTTGGTTGGCAAATAATAGTAATGTGAATGGCATAAATTAGTTCAATTTCTACGATACATCATCCACTTTACTTAGAACATCAGCACTAACTCTCATTCAATTCAAAACACAACTCAGGAAAAGATAACAGAACATTTAGTGCCCCTGTACCCTTATGATAAGAAATGGAGCGTCTTACTATCTAATAACGTTTTCAAACACCTTTATTCAAAACCGAATACTTCTGATTATAGAAGTTCAGTGTATTCGCATTTTTTTTAAAAAGAAGATTAACTCTTTCCAGTAATGCACGATTATTTACTTTACAGAGAGTACAAGGGTAAAGTAATTTGTGGTTTTCATTCTTTCTTCCTATCTATTTTTCTCATTTCATCTATTTTCAGAGATGACGTGTGCATTTTTTCACAACTGATCATGGATCTGGACTTCAACTGATGAATACTAAAGTTTCCATAAATTTTAACACTAATGCTTTTTAGATAAATTTGCTATTAAAGTAAAATAATGATTTATTTAAGCATAGCTAGAGAACAACAGCATGACACAAATTAAGGTACACCGCTTGAGTGCAAACTTGACAGCGTAGGGCAACACTGGAGGTTGCCACCATGGTAGAAAATGGTTGTCACATCTACAGGCGGGAAACTAGTGCATTTACTAGCAGAGACGAGGCTTCAACATACATGATTACATGCAGGAGAAACTAAAAAAAGATTTCTAAAGAAACTAACCCCAGGACAAACCCTCACATGCATCCCTTCACATGTGGTAAAGCAAAATAAGCTGTAACTGCTACTGACCTACCAAATTTCGAAGCGTTTACTCGAATTAAAAAATAAAAAACTGCCGCCGACCTGTCCTAGTATCTAGCTTCCACCAATCTACTCGATGAATTTAAAAAGAGGTGCAAAGAGAGCTGCCGACCTGCCCTAGGATGAAACCGATGACGGTCATGGCAGCACAGAGAAGGGTGGCCAGCATGAGCACCTTGAAGCGGTAGATGATACCCTGGTACTGCAAGCGCCTGTTGCTTGACATCGCTGTCAGAGAGTTGCGTTTGGCACTGATGTTCACGAACACCTGAACACAAACGAGTATATAAGATACAAACAACACACGATGTAACATAATCTAGTTCCAATTCAACAACGTAATTAAAGAACTAGCGACTAGATTCGCTATTAATTATTTTTATAAACCACAAAGAAGAAAAATGTAGGCTATCTTCGTGTGAATTGTTTCTCAGTGGTTTATTAAACAATAATCCGAGCATCTAGCACCTGGGCCTATATTTTCATTATCGCTGGGCTCCTAAGCGTTAGAGGGAAAACAGAAATAGAGGAACGAAAGCTACTGAGCCCTGAGCTCATCAACGTCTGCAATAAAAAATTATGCGTGGAAGAGAAAGATACCTACGCTATGATTTTATCTATTGCTTGAAACTCAAGAACAATCGTCTTTTTCATCAACTTCCACCTAATTTAGCTTTCAATTCTAAAACTCATAGAAATTGTTGAGCTCTTGGATTACAGTGAACAGTTCTTACCGAAATAACTTGTTCCAAAACGTCCAGGTTTAAATTGGTTGTCTCTTATGTTGAAACAGTAAACTAAATTTGGTCACGCAAATCAATAAAAAGTCTGCTTTATTGGCACGAATCCTATTCGATCACTCTTCAAGGACCTTAACAAACGGAGTTTCTCTGACTATTGAAGTTAACTCCCTTTTACCAAGCTAGCAGTCAGGCCGATTTCAGCAGAAATAAGCAGGTGTAACGGGCCCAAGAGACTAATGTATTTTGAGGAGAAAATACAAGCGAGAGTAGCTACCACAAAGATAACCTCTTCCATATCTAAACACAAGGTAAAACATAGCATGAAATATAACGCAAAATAGCGCGTTATTTCATTCGAAGGGGCATCTTGGTGAAAATGTTAAAAAATTCGATTTTCGGTTTCTGAGTTGTGATTCTTATGGTGGCGAAAAAGGGGCACGATCGTTTGTAGATATTGATTTTCTTTTTCCAAAACATTCAGCTTATGTTTTTCCGCATTTCAAACATGCGAAATAAATCTTCGATACAGTACTTCATGAAACACTGAACACCTCGGCTACCTTGGTTACGGAAACACCCAACATACGCGCTCCAACAATTTGCCCACGTTCGAAGTCTGTTAGCTCTGACATGATGCAATTACAACTTTACAGAAAAGTGCCCCGACAACGACTGACCTGTGCAGCATATTGAAAGCGTTGTATAGATGGCATCAGTAAACGAGAACACCAGCGCCAACACATTTTATTCGAAAAAAATATTTCTTTTCTAGCATACATTTCACGAGGTGTTTTCATATTTTTGTCCAACCCCTGTACATTCAAAAAATATCAGTTAACCTAACAAACTTGGAATCTCGTTTGTAAGCCAATGAATAAACATTATTACTTAGAACAATTGACAAGGATCCCAACCAAACACGTAGCTAATGGGGCTGGAGTCAAGAAGAGGAAACACACGGTATAACAACAGTTAACTTAGCAAACATTGCGCACACTCAAGAGCACAAAAATAGTTTCTATTACTATGAGGACTTAAAAAATGCTACCTTCCAAATCATGTAGCTGAGGAAGCAGAAGTAGAGGCCAGCGCAGATGCCGGCGAGGATGATGAAAGCAAGAGCAAGGTTGGTGCCAATCTCTGTGACCCAGATGGAGTAGAAGGGGTTGCTGAGCTGTACGCCGCGCTCACACATGTCAAAGATGAAGAGGCATATACATCCACCCAGCACAGCGGACAGGTGGCGCCAGTACGCGCGTAGTCGGTTGTGCTCGACCTCGTCCTGGACCACAAGAATAAGTCTCACCATTCACGAGCACTGTCGCAACCTATATCATAAGAAAAGTGGTAAAACCTTATAACCATGAAGGCACTCCTTCCCATGCTGGAAATATCCGAGGATAAATCTAATCATCGACACACTACTGTAAATACTGGTTTCATGTCATACGTCTCAACTGTTTAGGATGAGTATATGTACTGGAGTTTTGTGGTCCACCAGTGCTACTGCTTATACACTCACATCGTGGTAGCAAATTTTTTCTATCTCTCTCACACGCTGATACCTGAGAGGAGAAGTCTAGAGCAGGACCAGGCCCTATCACAACTTCATGAAACTTTTACTGGACTACAAACGTTCCTTCCTTCTTTCCGTAATAGCGAGACAAAATTTTATATGCTGCATATACTTAAAAATATGATCTGTAATGCAAATGTCAGAGAGTGATAATAGCAGAGAGTAATGATGAGACTACAAAGTAATAATGAAAGCATAGAGTAATAGCGAGAACAGAGAGTGATAGCGAGAATAGAAATTAATAATGAGAGCAGAGTAATAGCGAGAACAGAGAGTCATAGCGAGAACAGCGAGTAATAGCGAGAACAGCGAGTAATAGCGAGAACAGAGAGTCATAGCGAGAACAGCGAGTCATAGCGAGAACAGCGAGGAATAACAAGAACAGAATAATAGCGAGAACAGCGAGGAATAACAAGAACAGAGAGTAATAGCGAGAACAGAGAGGAATAGCAAGAACAGAGAGGAATAGCAAGAACAGAGAATAAAGGCGAGAACAGAGAGTAATAGCGAGAACAGAGAGTAATAGAACAGAGTAATAGCAAGAACAAAGAGTAATAGCGAGAACAGAGAGTAATAGCAAGAACAGAGAGTAATAGCGAAAACAGAGAGTAATAGCAAGAACAGAGAGTAATAGCGAGAACAGAGAGTAATAGCGAAAACAGAGAGTAATAGCGAGAACAGAGAGTAATAGCGAGAACAGAAAGAGATACAAAGAACGGTTAGAGATGGTAAGACTGCATTCATACATAACATTCAAGGAGTCATCGCAGTTTTCAATGTTAAATAGTCTTCATCTCAGTGGAATTCGGTAAAGATTTAGTTTACGTGGCACAGCAAGGATGCATAAAATTCAACGCCTCGGTGGCCACAACCCGCAAAAGATAGAAAAAGAAGCAACGAAAGCATCTCCACGTAACGAGAAGCAGAAGTAAGAAAAACGAAGAATGAAGTCACGCAATAGGCAGTCAAGTGGTACGTCGGCTTCCCGCTCAAAAAAGCTATAAATGAGAAGCAAAAATAAAACTAAACAACAAAACCTTAAGAATAGGCACTCTCAGCCTACCTCTCCGGATGAAGTTCAGGAATGAACACAGCCCTGAGGGCACCAAGGTCTCTGAGATACTCTGGAGAGCAATAACAAGAGCAGCAAATAGAGAGTCATTAGAATAGAGTGCACTAGGAAAGATAGACAGTAGATGTGGGAACAGGAAGACTAGCAACAAAGCAGAAGAGGTGCAACATCAGGAAAATGAATAATGAAGAACTGCGAAGGAAGAGAAGCAACATTCCAAAGCACATAAGAAAACACAGCATTCCAAAGCACATAAGAAAATCAAAAGAGTGGGCCAAGCAACACAACAAGAAAATCAGCGGGGCCGAATGACACGAAAAAAGTGTGAACTACCACATGGCAGTCATGAAATACGTTCTGTTATACATTCAGTATAACAACAAAAAGTCCTTTCAGATACTGCATTATTACAATGATTTCAAGATTCAAAGAATCCGGATCAAAAGCTGATAAGGAACGCTCTGGTAGACCGAAAGCAGTACGAAATGCATATGCAATTCAGCGTGTTTCAAACTGCATTCAACAAGAGCCATGAACATCAACTGAGAAACGTTCCAGTGAACTTTTTTTCGATTTGTAGTCGTGATTTTCGAGAAATTCCTAGTTCACTGGAACGTTTCCTAGTCGATGTTCGTGACTCTTGATGAATGCTGTTCGAAATACGCTAAATTGCATATGTATTTCGTACTGCTCTCGGTCTACCAGAGCGTTCCTTATCAGTTGTTGATCCGGATTCTTTGAATCTTGAAATCATTGCAATAACGCAGTGTTTGGAAGGACTTGTTCGTTGATTAAATGTTGTCATGAAATCCCTCAGCACTGCAACTAAGGATCCGTTATGTGTGAAATAACTTTCCATTATTCTCGCTCGCTGTTCGTTGCTATATTTTGCCATTTTAGGGCTATTGATAATAGTGAAAAGTTTATGAGTAACAATATAAAATTTTAACCGATATACTAGTAGGAAATATAACTCCAAGATTTCCTCTTTCATTTGATATATAATCCGCTTTTTTGCCTTAATTAAGTTTTGTTTTAATAGTATTTAAAAGTGTGAAGTGACTTTTGCCCCACCCGTTATATATATATAGAAATTCCATTCAGTATCATATCTATCGATAACATGGCCGTGTATGCTCACAATACATGCATACCCGTTCTGATTTCAGTTCAATAATTTTTCTTCAGTAATAGATACGAAGTAATGGGGCGGACACAGAGAGAGAAAGAGAGATGGAGATTACACTGTCTATTATATATGTAGATTTACTTCTATATCAGAGTGTATCGCCATCTCTATCTATTTGTGTATGTCCGTCCCATTTCTTCCAATCTATTTTTAAAGACAAATTATTGAACTGAAATCTGAACGGGTATACATGTACCATAAGCATTGTATTGTGGATACCCAAGGCGCCAAATTACTATAAAATACATATACTATTTTTTCCCATTATTAGCCTTCTTCTCCTACACGACCATATTATTGGTAAATACGATACAGAATGGACGTTCTGTATATATTCATGAAAAATATTCATTTAAAACACAATAATTTGTCGTAAATTTTGAATACATTCGCCTTTATAATAACTTCAAGTTAGTCAAATCTAAACCGTGAAATTTCTACCGGACCTATCTACTAGGTTATATAATAGAAAGATGCGTGTTGGTGTTGGAGAAGCATTTTGGTCAAGAGTCTTACGGAAGCTAATAATTTGCGTTTTTTGTTGCGTTACAGACTGTATTAATGGCGGAGCTATTAGCTCAATAAAACCACACAATTGGTGAAACCAAATTCCATTACTTAACTATTATTGAATACGAAGAGGGTTTAGTTCTTGATTAGATGATCCACAAACGTGCTTTTTGCCGTTGCACTCTGGTACGGATGGTCGATGCATCAATAGGCGATTTCCTGCTGAAGTGATTTAGCACCTTTTATTTTCATCAAAGCATTCTGCGAGAGGTGATCTTAGGGCTTCCACACCATCACGTACAAACTGCGTCGTAGCTTCAGTATACTACAATGCCTTCTAGCGCCGTAGCTTCAGTAAGCTACAGTGGCTTCTAGCGTTGTAGCTTCAGTAAACTAGTGGCTTCTAGCGTTGTAGCTTCACTAAACTACAGTGCCTTCTAGCGCCGTAGCTTCAGTATACTACAGTGCCTTCTAGCGCCGTAGCTTCAGTATACTACAATGCCTTCTAGCGCCGTAGCTTCAGTAAACTACAGTGCCTTCTAGCGCCGTAGCTTCAGTATACTACAGTGCCTTCAAGCGCCGTAGCTTCAGTATACTACAATGCCTTCTAGCGCCGTAGCTTCAGTAAACTACAGTGCCTTCTAGCGCCGTAGCTTCAGTATACTACAATGCCTTCTAGCGCCGTAGCTTCAGTAAACTACAGTGCCTTCTAGCGTTGTAGCTTCAGTAAACTACAGTGCCTTCTAGCGTTATAGCTTCAGTAAACTACAATGCCTTCTAGCGTTGTAGCTTCAGTAAACTACAATGCCTTCTAGCGTTATAGCTTCAGTGAACTACAGTGCTCCTTAGCTAGTATCCCTATATGCTCATACAAAATATTAGACTCACAAACAACAGTAAACGGACCAAGAACTTACGTGATATTGCATAACATTAGTAAAAGAGTCACTTCACTTCTAATCACGACTCGTTTGTCCAGCAATGTCGTAAATATCAATGACAGCCTGAATTTGTAACAAATACAAATCATCAACTACTACTTTGACATTCGGCTCGTGCATCCATATAACTTCTCTAAAGCATAAAAAAGGTGAAGAACATTTAAATGCATGCTATGTCAGTAAGACAAAAAACTTACCTCAAACTGAAGGCAAATGTAGCATGAAATATAATACAGAAGCAGAATGAAACAATTATTGATACAAAAATGCGTTCTAATACTAGTGATACGTCTTCAGTTCCCCAAAGCACTGAATGAGTACACAAGACCTTTTTGAAGAGGGCATCCCATCAATAGTAACTGAACTCTGGACAACAAGATGCATTCCATGTATTCCCGACTAGCGAAATATAAGCAAGCAACATCACAGCTGCAATACTAATTTGATCAGTAAAACACCTCAAGATATAGTGCCTCTACATCATCCCGCCTATCAACACTCCCATCAAAAGTAAATTAATCTTCGAAAGATAACGATTAATAATCTCCACTAATTACACTACTCTAGCGTTAAAGGATAACGGAAATATAAAATTTATTCTTTGCATAAAATGAAGGTTCAGCAAAATAGAACCCCTGTAGAGATGAAGGCTGAAGCAGTAGTGATGAGGGTTTAAACCGTGGTGATCAGGGCTGGAGTTATGGTGATGAGGGTTGGAGTCGTGGTGGTGAGGGTTGGAATCGTGGTGATGAGGGTTGGAATCGTGGTGATGAGGGTTGGAGTCGTGGTGATGAGGTTGTGGAGCCAATGAAATAGGGACTCTCCTAAATGAAGCACTAGGAACAGAGAGACACCAGCACAGGCAGTTTTCTAACAGGTTCAGACACAAACTGCAATGACACTTCAAGTAACTCCAGACGCTTCAAGTAACTCCAGACGCTTCTAAGACCTAGAATACGTCAGGAACCAATATTAAACTTAAGTTTTGTAACAAAGCTTTGCTTAAGATATTACTGTTGGTCGACAGAGAAATGTTCGCATGTACACTACCATGTTTCTGATAACACTACATACACTAGTCAGAGCTCATATGGGTACGTACGCGGGTGAAGTTTGCTATATCTTAAAGATGCGCATCAACATCAAATCGAGTACCTTCAATCTCCACAAATATACCGTAAGTAACAAACTTCACGTTGTCGCTGTATGCCAATCTAAATCACATGAATATTTTGAGCTTTATTCGCACTCAAAAATGTTTTAAGGTGCAAATTTTCACAGTGAAAAGATAGAAAGGGAGTAACGTACTTTCAATCATGATTCTGTGCGTGCTTGCTTTCCACTCCTAAAAAGAGAAACTAAGTCGAGCTAATACAATTAGAGCTGCGGAACGCATACGACACTTGTTAATGGAATCGTGGCCACTCAATAGTATCCTGTGAGTGATTTAAGAGAGTAACGACGTACAAAAGACGGGAAGTACTGGAGTTATTACTTGAAATGTATCTCCCAAACACAAGCACTCGTACTGTCATCACCAGCTTGGTCGACATCACCAGCTTGGTCGACTGGTGAGCGAATCTGCTTTCGAGCGGGAAGACCCGGGTTCGAATCCCGCTGCCGACATGGTTGACGCGGCTAGAAATACGGCATGGGACTTGGGTAAACAACCGAATAATTATCGAAGTAATCATCCGACCCAAGAATGGGCCAGACGGTTCGTTCCTATAGCCTCATTCTATTCTATTCAATAGTATCCTGTGAGTGATTTAAGAGAGTAACGACGTACAAAAGACGGGAAGTACTGGAGTTATTACTTGAAATGTATCTCCCAAACACAAGCACTCGAACTGTCATCATGTATTAATGAACACTATCCAGTGAAGAATTACATTTTAATTTACACATTAATTATTAACTCTTCACATAACGACTGAGCAAACAAAGCAAAATTAGATCACAGTCGTATCTAACAAAGATGGAAAATTCATAGCTCAATTTACGCGGCCTAAGAATAACGGCAAATATAAGAAGCCTTGAAGGTGCTGTGTCTCTAAACTGCCGTCAACTGTAGCTTGAGTCTCTAAACTGCAGTCAACTGTAGCTTGAGTCTCTAAACTGCAGTCAACTGTAGCTTGAGTCTCTAAACTGCAGTCAACTGTAGCTTGAGTCTCTAAATTGCAGTCAACTGTAGCTTGAGTCTGTAAACAGTTGTTAACTGTAGCTCGCCCACTAAGTTAAGAAGAGTGCAAAGAACAACAGATCAAAAGTAAGCAATTCTTATTGTGTTGGTATTTGTTGGAAAATTTAAATTTGAGAGAAATAGCGTCGCATTATGAAGATTATAAAGACGCATGATTGAGATGAGTTGTACATGCTGCAACCCATGTGCTCGTGCTTGTATGAAGATGTCAGCTCGAGAACTGCTGCAGTGGTGCAGCGTTATTGTACAGCTGACTAGCAGCATGCACAACTGCGGTCTTCCCGACCACCTTACTGAATTATGATCTTCAATGTACGTCATTAACGTTCATTTTGTCAAGTTATGAGTAAAATCTTTAAGCTGCTACCAATTATTTGAAAGTTAGTTGATAAAAGTTTCAAAATGGTTGCCTCTAAGCTCCATAAAGAGGCTTTCTACTGACCATAAGATGCTCGCCAGCAAATATGAGCCAAAAGGAGAGGAGTGAAGCATAGAAGATGCCCTGTCTGATGTCACCAAGCACCGTCATCCAGGGACAATCCAGGACAAGCGTCAGGTACTCGAGGGGCACTGGAGACAAAACGATGCATGACAACACACCTGCACTTTATTCACGACACTAGAGACAAAACGATGTACGACAACACACCTGCACTCCACTCAAAACATTCGCTGCAGAAAGGTCACGAGCTGCAAGAGCAATGGACTCAAACAAAACATAAACAGCATTAAAAAATTCAAGGTGCTCGTGGAACACACGACTTGCTCTATGCAATACAATCAAAATTACTACAGTATCCCCTCAACGGTAATTCTGTACATTTTTATATTCAGTAATTTCAAGGCATAGGAATAATGTTAAAAAGCACCAAAGCCCATACTTTGACTCCGTCCTGCGATTCTTTTACTGCAGGAAACCTAACGTTATTTAACATAATAAAATGCTCCATGAAACCACGTGAGATTAACACGTTTCCTGTGATTGCCTAACCGGTGCAAATTTTTACTTTGTACACACAGTCACTAGAAGGCTTTGTAAAATTTACACCTAACCTAAGAGATAAACGGTCGGCCTCTTCGCAGGAAATGTGTTAAAGTTAAACTCATTATTTAGTTATATCAGTTTTTGAAAGAACTTGGAAATATTAAGGCACATAGACAATATAAAAACATTTAATACCTATTTAACTCTTCAAATGTAATCATAATTTGAAATGTTAATAAGTCAAGCGTACTCTAAGCAACGCTAACAAACTTAACATGTTTTAGCTTGACTTGTAATACCTCGGCTATTATGAGCTAGCGCAAGCATCCATGAGCTTGTCACTCCAACGCATCTCACTCGCAATTAGAACGAGGCACCTCGCCATGATCATTCCACCTACGAATTAGCCTCATTAACATAACCAAGTGAAAATAGATAAACGTGGTAGAGTGAGACACAGGCAGTGAGAACACACTCACGATTGAGGAGCGTCAAGGCCCCGCCCAGCTCCAGGATGCAGCACTCGAGCAGCACAGGAGGTCGGGATAACAAACAAATGCGGCGCCAGAACCACGCCAGCGCCGCCATCACCAGCGGGAAGAATATAGTCTTCAGGGACACCCACACCTTTGTGAAGCCACCATTCTGCTTGATAAACTGCGAAAAGGTAAACAATAGCTAAAAAAAAATGTCACACAGGTATGCGTTACTTTATCCAAGTAGATTAGCACAAGATACTATTTGTTGAGAGGTCTTCAAGTGTTGGTGGAGGATGGTGGACATGGTTCCGACGAATACATTCCCCTATCATGCTAGATTTCTGAGGGATCTCTTTGGGTTCCATCTGAGCTTTTCTTTGGTGGGTTTTACTAGTTTTGAGGTTCTGGGAGTTCGAGAACGACCTTGTCCAAGCTTATTCTTTACTTGTCCAGTGTTTTAGAACTGCTTCAACGTTCTTCAGATGAGTTATCTGTTAATTTCTAAGGTTTTAAGAATACCAGTTAGAGATTTTCCACCCTATGAAACTTTAAAAGATATTCTTTTGCCTAAATCTTTCGCCGTTATAATATATATTAGACCTATAAAACATGATTTCGTTAAAATACAAAACTTGTGTATAAAATGGAATGCATTAATAATTGATTTTAATAATATACTCTCACTTTGATAATATAACCAATAATAACACGAATAATTGTCGCAGTTAAGTTTCAAATTTAAATTTATTTCTCAACGTTTTCCCTGTTTTAAATTGGCCGTCAAGATTCCTGATCCATTGCGTTTCCAATTTCCGAACAATAACAAATTCTGGTGGTAAACATCGAACAAACCTAAAGGTTGAGAAATAAATTCAAGCACTAAATTTTCTGCGCAAAAATGAGAATTCTACCCTTAAACTTGGAAGCAGAGTTGCTCGTGTACCTTGAGAAACGAAATATAAAAAAAATAGAAATTCAATTGCAGCGTAGTGCACTCATCAATTAAAAGCTCAAGCAGTGAACATCATTATTCCCTACAATCATCATGAGCTCCATGAAATTACAACTACAACAAATAAAAATGAAAATGATCAATCTCTAACACAAATTAATCACATCATAGCTATAAAGTCAAGCCCGCAAATAAGTTAAAAATAACTGTGGCGAACAAAAAAAGAACCAGAAAAACCGTTAATGAGTTCAAATTAAGGTTTTGCAAACTGCAAATAAGATAAAAGTGTTCAGTTCACTCTTACATCAAAGTTTCACATTTTCCGCACCCTGACTCCTTGAAGAACTCTGCAAGCAGTCAGGAATGCGAAGTTTAAAATTAAAATAACTTAAATTTCCTCACTAAGAATACTGTACGCTCTTTCGATCTTTAGAGGTCGATCAGCTTGAAAAAAAGAAACGGTGCCATCAGTCCACTATATCAGTTCGTTGTATACTGTTCTCTGTTTAGCGTTAGGTATTACTTTGACTTCACCTCCATTACTGCGGTAAGTGAATTATTGCTTCTCAATTGACACCTTAGTAGCAATACTTCATCAGCATAAGTGAGGCAACGTGCAAGGAACATAAAGTACTTGGCATGACAGTAGAGGCATACACCGAAATAGCTCGGAAGAAACTTACAGCAACATTGAGGTCCTGGAGTCGTCCCAAGTCAGTGTTGACTTTCCTGCCGTTGATGGTGTTGGGCAGCCTGATGTTGAGAAGATAGTAGTCATGATGCAAGGACCCAAGCTCGAACAGTGGCATCAGCAGGCACTCGTACCCGTAGTTCGGCTTCCGGTTCTCCTGTGCGCCGAACAATTTCAATTTAATGCTTTCTAACTCTCCATCATGAGGCAAAAAAGCTCAATAAAAACATTCTAGATGTAACATATACCACCAATAAACTCCAATCGATATCAACTATTAAAATCTTCCTGAAATATTAAAATTATCATTCTTGAAATAATTAAGTATCAAAAATTACTTTCTAAACAGTTAATAAACTAATCTTCAGAAAAAAAAAGATTCTAGATATTTGGGATAAACCACATTTCTATAGCTCATAAAAGTGAAGTTTGAAGAGCTAAATTTCTCATCAACGTGTAATCGTTAGAGTCAAAACATGTTTTTCAGAAGTGGCGATGTATGAAGCTAATTCAAAATAACCATTAAACACAACCCATTGAAACTTCAAAATAGAATAGAATGAAGCAACAGAATACGAACGAGCCGTTTGGTCCATTCTTGGGTTACTACCCAAGTCACATACCGTCGTAAGTAAAGGCATCAATAACGCGCATACACCTCAATCCCACAAACCAATTTCAGTCACGTACACGCACTTCACTCACGCACATGTACCGCAATCATACACAGATCACAGGAGTTAGGGATATAGAATCAGTACGTCAAAAATACGGTAGGGGGAGGATCATTGTCCAAAATTTGTCAAGACGATTTTTGAACGTGTTCACAGTGCCAGCAGAAACTATGTTTTCAGCCAGCTGGTTCAAAGTTTCGGCAATTTTATCGTGACAGAAGTTTAGAGCATGGAATGTCTTGAAGTTGAGAAAGAAAAATCTCGTTCACGAGTTTTACAGCAGTACTACCGGCCGAGTTGCTGCGAGTCGCCTACTAAGATGTAGTTACGTATAGCCCGCAGGTGTATAGGATGGCTGGTGAGCTCAATTAAAGGTTATTTTTCTGCTGTCAACCGTCTAGTGCGTACGTTGTTTGTGCGCTCGTATACTTCGCTGTTCTGGATTTCTTGTAACCACTTGTCCACGCAACGTAGTGACGGTATTAATCCTTGCGTTTTATTTGACCGTCAATTTAAACACACCGTTATGCGCATCTTGTCAGGATTGAATCAATGAGGTTTGCGAGAGTTTCAATCGAAATTCATCTTCAATATTGCTCAATGCAAAACTCTGAGAAATCTTTATCTTTAGATTGTCTCCCATTATTGTAAACTCGTCCTGATAGAATTCAGCATAGGTTTTTTATTGGGTTTAAGTTAAACGATTTCGATGGGCAGTCCAACACTGTTGTGCTAATGGTTTCAAACCAAGCGCTTCGAAAGCGTGAACGTCGAGCTGCAGTTGTGATTTTAGGAGGGAGGCCTAGATGTTTCATCGGGCCATAAAACTCGGGATCCCAAATAATTCCTCACAACCGTACAAGATCTTGATAATTCTCTTGTGATGAGTCTTGTAGACTTACCCTCACGATGATAGGCAGAAATTTGCAACTTTTCTTCATCGTCAAGAGTAGAATTTCTCGGCATTCTGTAATGACTCTACAAACCGTTTAAGAAGCTTGAAAATTTTTGCATACATGAGAGAAGTTTGCTAACAAATACATGCACACTTATTTCTCTGCCTAAAAATGATTCTGAACTACTGTCATAATTATAATTGTTTCCTCCTGAAAAACAAATTTCCATAAATAATGTTTTTTTTCGGTTCGAGTTGGTAAAATACGTAAGTACATATTGATTGCCCTATCATTTGGGGTCTACATAGAAATTTTCCAGGCAATAATTACAGAAACTAAAAAATTGCTATCAAATTGTACTGGTGTCTTGTAATTATTTCCACCAGTTCTTGTCAGCAGTCCCCCACCTCATGTGTTGAGTAAACTCATCAGCCAAAGTCAGCTGTTTCTTACCTCACTAATAGAACACTCAAGCTGGCGCTCCTCCACGGACTTAGCGATGAGCGTCCAGTGGTCCGGCGGGTCTCCTTCGTTCTGGTACGCGAGGCGGGCGTCTATGGTGAGCGTTGTCTTACGACCTGTCAACACCGTCTACTTAGGTAGTATCTACTCTGGCTCAAAATCTATTTAGGCACAACGGATACTCAGGCACAACGGCTACTCAGGCACAACGGATACTCAGGCACAGACTGATGCTAGACTGTGGAGTGCACTAGTGCTAGACTGATGCTGGACTGTAGAGTGCTGTGATACTAGATTGTAGAGTGCTGTGATGCTAGACTGTAGAGTGCTGTGATGCTAGACTGTAGAGTGCTGTGATGCTAGACTGTAGAGTGCTGTGATGCTAGACTGTAGAGTGCTGTGAGGCTAGACTGTAGAGTGCTGTGATGCTAGCTGTGGAGTGCTGTGATGCTAGACTGTGGAGTGCACTAGTGCTAGACTGATGCTAAACTGTAGAGTGCTGTGATACTAGACTGTAGAGTGCTGTGATGCTAGACTGTGGAGTGCTGTGATGCTAAAATTATGCTAAACTGTGGAGTGCAAGACAAAGCCACCACAGATATAAGTAATTTGAAATTATTACTCTAATATTTCATAAAAAATTCAAAATGATTCCGATTCCCTATGAAGAGTTTGACATAATTTTTCAAAAATATGAGTAATGTTCCCTGTATGACTGACAATAAAGATTTACGCAGGGAATAACTCGTTTGCTTTATTTGTTTTGCTTTCAATTTTCCAACACTAACTACTAATGAGATCATCAGAGAATGTGAAGTTAATCTTGCTTAATAGGAACAAAATCTCGTTAATTTCTCTCATGGAGACACGCAGTCAAGGTAGCCGGAGGAGCAACGGTTTCTACACCCAGCAAGTTACTGAAAAAGCCGAACAATAATTCCTCAACATGCTTCACAAATAATTTCTTCAAATTCTACTTGCAGTGTTGTGGTCACTATGATCAACGTCCAACATGGGAAAAGATTAATATGCCTCTCCCAAACTATATTACAGGCAACCTATATTACAGGTAACCTATATTACAGGTAACCTATATTACAGGCAACCTATATTACAGGCAACCTATATTACAGGCAGTACGAAAAGAGACTTATAGAAAAATACTAACTGAAGAGAAAAAACAAATTAAGTAAAAAAAACAAATCAAGTAAAAACAAATCAAGAAAAATAAAATGACGAAGATATAAGGCTGGACACAGGCCCCCACAAATGCCAAAAAAGTTAAGCAACAAAAATGTCTTAAATTGTGGGAATGAAACATAAATGCACCTTATTACAAATCCTTATGACAACTCTCATGAAATGAATGAAGACATCTCTTATAGAAGCAAAACCTGGAAGTAGCTTACACAGATCACTAGACACCTCGGGACAACACTCAAAAATTTAAGCCTCAACATAACCTGCAATGCCATCTTCAAGATGGACTTTCTTGGAGCGAAATCCTAACGTTGTTATAAACTAGAAGAATCAAAGTTGTGACCCAAGTACAGATCCTAATTCGATGCCAATCTCAGAAAACACATACATGTTTGCCACTAGATTGCACAGCATTGGTGTAGGTATGACATGCTCGTGGAACCTACACACACCCCAAGCTGTCAAAATATCAATAACAAGTAGTAGAAGAAGTTGTGTTGCTGCACCTTGTAGTAGCAAACTCCTGCTCTCCAGACTCGCCAAATACCACACCACTTAACAGAAATCTTTCGAACAAACGTCTCGCTACATTCTCAATTTCAGAAATTTACTTCTCCTAAAACTTAGTTATGCATGATAAATCAATTTCAGGGCACGGTGGAAGGATCTGATACATTTTTAAGTTTGATGAAAAAAATGCAGAAAATAACGTAAAGTGTATTCTTATTTTCTAAATGTACATATAATAGCACTTCATTTCTTCACTGTCCACTTTTTATTAATTTTTTGTTCTTCACATTGTTCTCTCTTTATTGAACCTAGAAATGTGTCGGATCACTCTCAATTTAACCACACTCTCGCAATCTGCTATTGTGGAATATAAGCATCTGAATACATTTACACCTCTTAAAAAAATTATGACTAGCCACATGAAACTAACAAGAAGTCATAAACCAAAAATGATGATAAAATAAAATGTGTTGAACAACAAACGCATCTCAACCTGGAAATACAAAAATAACGGAAAAAACGTAGTTGAACATTAGTTCCTTCTCAAATTGAAAGCGTTCTGCTCATGACAGGTGAATATAGCAAATAGCTACAGGTAAAGAAAACAAGTTCGCTGATTTGAGTAACATACCATGCTGCGAGGGTGGGCCTTTGCCAACGAGGTCTGCCTCGTCATAGATGATAGAGGGGTAGAGCGTGCCAATGAGGTTCTGTTGCCATCGAGAGTAGTCCAACTTAACGTTGCCCTTCATTGGAGGAACCTGCACACCAAACAAATGCCACTCAAAATATAGACACTTTCAAAGTTACTGCCCACAATTTGATTACTACAGTTCCAAACGATTTGCAATAAAAATAATAAAGTATGCTACTAAATCAAATAAGCGTAGGAAAATACCTATCACCTGTGTAGCAGCTAAGAATGAAGTTGAAATCAATCTCATTGAAGATGAAATTCATTAATCTCCAGACTTACTCTTAATAATCAAATCTCAAATTCAATTAAAAAATTCTAAAATTGATATGGGTTCATTTTCACAGATCACAATTAATCTGGGATTGAAAAAATCATTATTTTGGAAGCTTCAGCAGTAACCCTCTGCCTTAAAATGCTTCAACGGTGGCATAAACTATCTCAACTGAACGAAAAAATAATGAATTAAGTACAGTAGAAATTTTTTTAACCGGTACCCATAGGACTTTGAATTTGCCGGTTAATATCACCCAAGTAATCACAAACAATTCATGGACATGCTGGACATAAAAGGAAAACAATATCAACTGCTTAAAGCAGTTAAAGAAAAAACAAACGTAATAAATAAATATATAAAGTTTGGCCAGCGAATGCCGGTTTAAAGGAATTCTACTGTAGACATATAGTATACAAGACACTCATGCAAGAGATCCATTGGACAATACACTCGCTACTCCCAGAAGTGAGGAAGAGAAAGATGACCATGTAAACTAACATGAGCCGCCACACCATGTGACACTAAATGCCACACCAAGTGACACTAAATGCCACACCAAGTGACACTAAATGCCACACCAAGTGACACTAAATCCCACACCAAGTGACACTAAATCCCACACCAAGTGACACTAAATGCCACACCAAGTGACACTAAATCCCACACCAAGTGACACTAAATCCCACACCAAATGACACTAAATCCCACACCAAGTGACGCCAAAGGCCACACCAAGTGACACCAAACGCCACACTAGTGACACTGAATGCCACACCAAGTGACACTGAAGGCCACACCAAGTGACACCAAACGCCACACTAAATGACACCAGCCTTCCTAACTTTTTCTCCAGAAAACTACAGTATTTCCTCTCCACAATGCACTCTACATATGAGTTTTCTTTCATCCAGTACTCTTGCTATGGGACATTAATAAAAATGGCACTGTGGTACATGTTCATCTGAATTTAATTAATTTTGTAGGCCACTTCGATTGGGAAAGAATCTGAAATAAAACGACTTTCCCCATAAAAATAATTGAAGCCAAATTAAAACATTCCTGGACCCCATAAGCTTCATCTCTGAGACATTTAATTGCATATACACATGGTTCCAAGTAAAATAAAAGGGAAAAATTACACACACATAATGCAATAATATGATAAAATCAATAGATATTTTATATTGTTTTTTGTTCTTTTTTATTCAAAAATGGAAAAACTTTAAGAAGTAGAACCTTTAGAAGCAGGAGATAAAATCATGGATGATTGTGATAAAAACACAAGACCTAACACAACCAGTTAGTTATGTGGTTACTCTTCAGCATCATAGGGAAGTTTGGGATCTAAAAAATGTACAGTTTCAGGGTATAATTTGGAAATATTTGATTTATATTATTCATTGTTTTGGTGCAGTTACTAGTCAAAGCATTCTCATGGAAAAAATCCTATTAGCCAGGAAAATGTTTTGAGGCTATTCTCAGCTCTTTTTTCCAAAATATTGTAGAAGTAATTAATGACATCATAATAGTTATTGATAACAAAATAGCTAAGGATAAGAAATAGTTAATGATGCTGTATTTATATAGCAATGGTGTGCACTTCATCTTCTGCCTTAGCCCTTACAGGGTTCTGATGCTGTAATATGAAGATGTCTAATGATTCAACAAAAAAGTGGAGGGTTTTTGAAACATTGTTCAACAAAACTATAACATTTGTAAATCACAATGCATAGCAAAGCTAAACACTGATAATTTCACCCTTTAACTGAGAAGTGACAGGGTTTAGCATGATGAAATAAAATAAAATGGATAATCCATTACCTGGAACACGAAGATGATGTTCTCAGCAGTAATGTGCCGTTCAAGACCCACAGAATCATCCAGGTCATCAATTCGATTGCAGGCAAGCCTGACAGGCCGCTGCTGGTACCACTTGCTGCTGTTGTAGCTCTTATCATAACACTTGGTACCCAGGATGTCATCCGCTGAAGTTGGAGCAGGTGCTGCAACATGAATAATTATAAGATATTTCATCATTCATGATCAGAGCCTTGTTACCTCAAGTGAACAGCACTGTTGAAAGAGCACACCATTGTTTGACTAATAATGGAGGTCATTTAAAAGATATTGTATTCCATAGTTAAACATATTTTATTGTTTCATGAATAAATTTAAATTTAACTTTCAAATTTCTTTCATTCTGAATTAACCAAATCTCTTTACCATTTTTAGTTTTATAGCTATAATAATTTTAAAAAAATACCTTACTTATAGGCCATCCTGTATAATGTAAATGGGTAGTAACTTACCTGGCTCACACTACAAACTATCCCATAGCAATAGCATACAGTAGGCCACCACCTCAAGTCAACCAATAAGCAAACAGACAGAAGAACTCAATACAGCACACATGAGGCTCTACTTGGTACATATACTGGAAAGGGTGTGGGCACCCAGTGTCAACCAATGAGAGGGCCAGTTGAATGCCTATATGAGAAGGTATTCAACTGCCTAAGAACAAACTATTAAACTCATCCTGTCTTCAATTGACTTTTCTTCTAATGGGTTTCATGAGGGGTTCTTACTCTCTCAAACACTTACTTTGAGTGAGACAACAGACAGAGATAATCAATGTCTGCTCAGAGATAGAAATCTGAGGGTTGAGACAAGAGTGATACAGATCACTATAACTGGTCATTCTGGGGATTTTAAAACATTGAAGGACAACAGAACTAAAGCTGCTTGAAATTTGTATCAAAATACACCCACATTAACACACCATAGTTTTTAAAAGACAGCACTTGAACAATTTTCCGGTCTAGCACTATAAACTTGGAATTTTTTCCATAAGCTCTACAGAAGCAAATGATATAATTATGGCATATATAAAAACATGTGATTTTGTTGCTAAGATATATATAAAAATGAAATTAAAAAATCATTATAGTACAAAATACTACACATATTACCAAAGAATTATCACAGAGTCTAGTTAAATTTTCAATGAAGAAATGTTTCAAAAATAAGCAAGTTTTGGGGTGCAGACACTCACCTACAAGACCACCCATCAAGAAGCAGAGAAACTGGCACAGCATCAGCAGTGCTATCAGAACACTGAGCTTCCTGCCGCTCAAGTTCTCTATGATGGCTCCTCCCATGTCACTGCCTAATTATTCTTTACTCAAAAAATTATCTGACACAGAGCATGAAAGAGGCATAACTTTAATCAAAAGTAATTTGAGATAAAGTAAACCGATGAATTATTGTAAATAATGTACATCAAATGAACAAAGAAATGAAATTGTTAAGGTTGACACTAATAGATGATATAATAAACTCCTTCAATAGAGGATACACTTGATTTTCATTTAATTTAACTCTTGATGTAGCATTACTCCTTGGAAGTAAAAAAAAATGCAGCAGGACAACAAGAGCTTCAAAGTGAAAATGATGGGGAAAATATACCTAGCTTATCCCCAGGATAAAAAAATTTGATTTAAAAATATTAAGAAAAAATTACATTCACAATATAATGGTTGTATGGATTCTAAACAAGAATGATATTGTCTAGGAGATACAAAATTTTTATATGTTCATGAAGTATGTAACTGTATTTTAATATTCTGACCTAAAGGAAAAATGTGAATTAGCGAAAACAACATTCCCAGTAAATGCGCTGCAGTCCAAAATATAAAGTAACATGTCAAAATACCTGTTGCACATCAGCCTAACTAGACTAGCACTTGCAAAAAATAATATAATTCATGCCCTCTCAATTAACGCAGCACATTTGAATCACACAAGCCAATCAATGTAGATGATTAATGACAATTGCAAGCCAGCAATTCTGCCATTTTTATTAGGTTGTCACACATCAAATGTTAAATTTTTATGTTATTTCACTTTTATAAGTTGCATTATCAATTTTTTCAAACAATGGTAACCAATGGTTTACTTAACATCTTATTGGAACAAAATTAGTTGCATCATCAAAATTTCAACTCTAAGTCATCTAAATCAGCAATTAAAGATAGTCCAATTTTGCTACATAAGAATGTGTCTGTCACACTTATGAAGCCAGAATCTAAAAATTACAAGCCTTAAATTGAGCAAATCAATTGAACAGTAAAATGATGACATTGCTGGAAAAAGAAATTAATTTAGCCCTGTCCAAAATATGACTTCTGGCAAGTGTAGTGACATGCAGCCCACCAGCCTTCAAGCATCCTTTATAGTCCTTACTCTTCTTCTATGTTGTGTTTATTTGGGACTTTGAAAATTAGTCCATGTAGTCCCAGATCAGAAGGTAGGTTAAGTTTTTCCTTTGTTTACAATTTCTGCAACCTTTTAAAGATGGAAAATTTCAAATACTTAACAAGGGATGGGGAGAGTTGCCACTCTTCAAGATTCTATGAATTTTTCAATATGATCAATATTTCACTTTCACAACCTTTATTCTTCTAATTATTTGTATACTTCATTCGAAGTCTATGGTTAGTTACTAAGAAATGCCCTACCCAGTTCTAAAAATGAGTTGATATAACTGTGCTGAAGATCCAGCCTGTGTGGACCGACTGAGGGTGGACGAAAAACGACTCAAGAGGGCACAACTCTGAAGGAGGAAGATTGGAAATTAACAAAGACTAAGAAGACATCCCCTTTCACAAGTGGTGACTCTACAGTAACCTATATCAGAGCTGTTTAAGAGAATGTTTTCCGTCTCTGTTCTAAAACTCTATTTTTGAAGAACTAGGTTAACCCACGGTTAGTTCTTGCCCCGATTCACTAGCCACAAGCCTACAACAATGTTGGTTGGTAGAACTGGAGCCCTCCAAAAAGGCTCCAAATAGGCTTCTGGCAAGTGTAGTGACACTCAACCCACCAGCCTGGACTCCAGCAACTGCACTGCAGCTCAGATTCTTGTCAGAATTTCAGTTTCTCTGTAAAAGGTTCTTATGTTCTTAGGTACTTGTCAAATACAACAATGTCATCAACACAATGCAAACAACTCGCTCTCTCTCCTCTCCAACTTTCAGTGCCATAACACTAAATTGCAGATCAGGTGTACGCCAACCCAACCACTACATGAATAAATTGATTCAAACGCTGGTTTGATAGTTTGGCCGTGTTTAAAAGTATATGCAAGTCAAATTTGTCTGTAGAACTGCTAAAACGAATGGGATCGGTCTTTTTTACCGTTTTGATGTCCTCAGATTGAGCAGATGAGCGATGAAAAATTATAGTTTATCAGAGTAATAGGTCATTTGACTGTAATGTACAGGAGCATTTGCTAACTTAATATTAAACCAATTTTACTTATCAGAAGGGCCATTCTATTTAAAAATCTCTTTAGAAATTTGCACAAAGTTTAGAAGTTGCCTTGAGATTGGTTGACGCTTGTTATGCAGGAAAACCCGGGTTCAATAACCGGAGGGAAAATCTCGACACCGATCTCGACACCGAACTTGACCCGAACTGAAAAATCTTGAGATCTCCAGAAAAAATCTTGAAACAACAGTTTCGTTAATTATTTACGTTCTATGCATCGTAGGACCTTCATTTTGGTCTCAAATTAAAGCTAATAACATCCTCTCACTGAATAGTTATAAATTAAGGCCTTTGCTTAACCACCCGCACTAAGGGGGACGCCGTTCCTTAACACCCGTTTTCGAGTCCACTAACGATATTTATACCTTCCAGTTACCGTAATTATTTCTCATCTATTCATCCCACAAATTTCATTTACATATCAAATCAAAGCTAACAATCTAGACATGTGGCCTAGATAAATTAAAATCTCCTACAATCAACTTTTATTAGCATGGGGCACGTCAACTTTCGACACTTGTTTTGGACTCCACTAACGATATTTATACCTTCCGGTTAACGTAATCATTTCTCATCTATTCATCCCACAAACTTTATTTACATATCAAATCAAAGCTAACAATCTAGACATGTGGCCTGGATAAATTAAAATCTCCTACAATCAGCCTTTATTAGCATGGGGCACGTCAACTTTCGACACTTGTTTTAGACTCCACTAACGATATTTATACCTTCCAATTAACGTAATTATTTCTCATCTATTCATCCCACAAATTTCATTTACATATCAAATCAAAGCTAACAATCTAGACATGTGGCCTAGATAAATTAAAATCTCCTAAAATCAACTTTTATTAGCATGGGGCACGTCAACTTTCGACACTTGTTTTGGACTCCACTAACGATATTTATACCTTCCGGTTAACGTAATTAT
>VCRD01001206.1:64935-157765 GCA_006783055.1 Trinorchestia longiramus | reverse complement strand
ATGTATCACCAATGATTACCTCTTAAGTCATCATTGAAAAAGCGAAGTTTCATTTGTTTCCCCATGTATATTTAACGTTCAATGCATGATGTGAATGTTCATGTATACCCGTAGGTACTGTTGTTCTATCATCTATGATACTACGCATAGAATACCTACCACTTAAGGATTTTATGATAAGGCATTTTTAAAAACCAATGCTGTTACATTTCTTATGTACCAACTTTATTGGAAATATACGTTTTTGTTTGTTTGTTTGTTTAATGTTATTGCTGGGTCGAATTTGTGTGTTAAGCGTCAAAGCTTATCATCAGCATCGGATCTCCAGTGTGAGGGCAAGTTTTAACATTGTTATTGTTAACGTGATCGATCCAAGCGACTGGATAGATTTTATAATCTGTGTGATCACCCATTGATTTAACTAAATTATTCCGTGTACACATTTAATTATTCAACTATTAAATATGAAAATGATCTGTAATAGTGCACTATTTAATAGGATAGCATGTGCGGTTCAGATGCCAAAATGTGGTAGATGACTCACATTTCCAATCTCGTAAAGTTAGAATAACATATGTTAAATCTTTTTCGTGTATCATTACCCTCATCTTGCCATTGAAAAGAGGTGCTGGGAGCGCCTTTTACAATTTCATGTATTCAAAGGATTAGAGTCCTTCTAGTGCGATTACGTATGTATGTTTGTTGTATTTAATTAATTATGTTATTACAAGTATTAGTTGAAATATAACGGACGGATAGCATGCAGAAAAACCATGCATTGTAACCAAGATTACGTAAATCATGAGAAAGAAAAGAACTCTTCAACAATCAATCATCATGTAATTAAAAGTAAGCAGATAAACTTCACCTTTTTTTATGCAATTAATCAATCACTAATAAATAAATTAGACCTGCCATTATTCACCACCCATTTAACACGTGCCGCCACACTCTAACCCCGTCTTAGCTCTCGTTGTTAAATGCTAAGTTCCGCCTAGAGTCTCTCGAATCAGTTATTTAGTTCTACGTTAACGTCAACTAATATACTTTTATCAAGAGGAGGAAGAGTTTCACTTCCCACACTAGAGAATTGAACTATTTGCCGACTGCTTCTTAAGACGCGAACCCCTCAGAACAAGAAGCACTCTACATTGGTGCCCGAACACGTAAGTTTCTATCACGAATTTAATGCTTACAGTATGTTGGTATTGATTTTTTGTTGCACGTACGACAAAAGAGAACCTGACGTTAAACGAAAGTAATAAGTACAGTTTCAAATGTTTAGCAGCTCAGACGAATTTTCCCACGACGACCTATCACCGCAGGAATATGCGTTATTAAGGAACGTAGGAGCGAGTGAACCCTGTTCACGACGTGTAATTAAAGTACCTCAAAGATATAAATCAGTCAATTTTCGAAGTGAACCCGCAGCTGCAATGTCAGCAGGATGAGATGATGCAAGCGACTCGGCACGTTGTTGTTGTTGTTGTTTGCCTATCCGGGGTCATCCGGGGAGACTCAGGGGTGCGGCGGAGGCTCGGGTGTGGGGCGGATAGGAGGAGGGAAACAGTTTGAGAGTGAAGGGACCCTGGAGAGGAAGGTTGCCGTGGACACTGGATCCAGCCAGAGGTCCAGAGGGATAAGGTAGGTGAGGGTGCTGGTGCACCTGAAGAGGGGGATGGTGCTCTCGTCCGAGGCGCCGCAGGTAGGACATGTGGGGTCCTGCACTACTTCTATTCGGGCCTGGTACGAGTTCAGGGCTCTGCTGTGGCCCGATCGGAGTTGGGAGAGGAGAGTGCGGGTGGGCCTGGGAAGGGATAGCTCTTCTTCAGAAATGGGTGGAGGGGACAGTTGGAGGACCCTGTTGGGGCCCACTGCAGAGATGGCCTGCTGAACTGCTGAGGAGTGCAGGGAGTTTAGGGATTGCCTATAGGTGGAGGGAAGGCAGTCCCCGTTTGTAGATAGAAAGTGAGCATGGGCGTAATGAATAGGCTTGGTAATGAGTACGATGGAAATCTTGAGGCGAGAACTTTTAGAGGCCGATGAGGAGTCTTGGTGAAGATGTTGACTTCAGAAGCGCAGTGTAGAGAGTGTCACGGTGGTGGTGGTCGGTACCAGTAGGAAAGATTTGAGATAGAGTTTGGCACAGGGTGTACCTAAGTATAGGGGTGAAACGGAAAGGGGATACTAGGAGGGAAATAGAAATGTGCGCTCTGCGCACATGTATCAAGTGGTGGGGGTCTGTCCCTGGGGTTTGTTCTTGTAGGTGGTCTCTATAAAGAGTTGTTTTGTTACCCTAGAGGGGTATTGATGCTAGGTGCGGCGGTGTGGGGTGTCATGTGTATTTGGGTGTTGGAGGGGGCCGAGTATTTTTGTTTTCGAGCTTGGGAAAGCTCTGTGTGGTATTTGTCTAGTTTCTTGTGGGAATGTGAGGTGTATGTATAGTTGTGGGTGCATGTTTTCAATGTTGGTCCATATTCTCTTTGCGTGTTCGTGTAAGAGGGTGTTGATGGGGGCTAGTTTGGTTTGGCGGTATAATTAGGCTGATGTGTTAAATTCGTGCCATTCTGCGTTTGTGATGAATCGTGTTGCTTTGTTTTGTACACTTTGTAGTTTTGAGATGGAGGATGGCGATAATGTGTGGAGTGGGATGGCTGGGTAGATAAGGGCCGATCGTATGTAGGCCAACTGAGAATTCCTTTTTGTGTCCGGGTGCATGTGTTTGAAACGGTTTAGACGAGAGAGGTTGTTTTGTGCTTTTGCTTTCCTCTGTGTGATGTGTGAGGTGTATCCCTGGCTGCTGAGGTGGAGACCTAAAACTTTGCATGATTTATCGTACGGGAGGGGATGCCGTCTACGTGCACTTCGTGTTTCTTGCGGTGGCTGATGACTATAAGATTGAATTTGTTTCCGTTTGTTTGAATCTTCTATTTCCTTTCAAAGGCATTGATCTGGGCTATCGTCCTTAATGTCAAACGTGCGGCCATGTTATGGGAGTTGGGGCTGAATGTGATTTGTGTTATGTCGTCGGCGAATGCAATATAATCGGTGTTTGGTATGGGCGGAGGGAGGTCGTGTGTGTAAAAATTGTACAGTGCTGGGGAGATAACTGCCCCTTGTGTCACCCCTGATTTTATGGGGAAAGGTTGTCCTGTGTAGCTTGCGATTCTGATTGCAGCGGTGCGATCTGAAAGGAAGTTTGAAAGAATTTTTATGAACAGTGGATCAAGGTTAAGTTGCGATAATTTATATTTTAGGCCTGTGTGCCAGAATTGATCGAATGTTTTGGATACATCTCGTAGGATGACGTCTATTTTGTTCTGTTTGTTTAAATCAATGTGCAGCGTCTCATGTAGGGTGGCAAGAGCAGTGTGTGTTCCTCTTCCGTGTCGGAAGCCGTGTTGTCTTTTGTTGAATATGTTATGTATAGTGAGATGGTCTGTGAGTCTGTAGGTGAGGGTTTTGTCTAGGAGTTTTCCGTGGATGTCGAGTAGTGATATTAGACAGTAGTTTTTTATTTCGTGTTGTGAGGTTGACGGTTTAGGAAGGAAAATCATGATGGCGTGTTTAATTTGATAGGGAACTATCCCGCGGAGATTGCGTTGTTAAATATGCATAGTAGGTACTGGAGCATGTTGGGGAAAGTTGTTTCAGGTGGTGTGTCGTGATTTTTGTGTGTCCTGGAGCTTTTTGCGAAAAAGTTCGTAGTGCTTGTTGGAGTTCTTGAAGTGTGATGGCTGGGAATTGGGGGGTGTTTAGGGGAGTAATGTCTCCCGTCTAATGTGGTTTTAAACGTGGTGTGATGTTCGTCATCTTGGTTTTAACGTCATGAATGTGATTTTCGTCGAATTTGTTGTCGGGATCATCAATGCCTGAGTAGATGTTTGACCAGTGTGTTCTGAATAGGGGTTCGTTTTCACTCGGGGAGTGGTAGTATGTGCTGTTGAGTTTAATGTAAGGTGTGCTTTGTTTAGTGTTGTTGCTTGACATGCGCTTAATGGAAGACCAAAATTGTTTGGGGGTTGTCGTTTATTTTCATGTTCGTGATTGTATGGTTCCATGTTGCACTGTATATGTGTTTGTGTGTTTGTTTTATTCGGTGTCTGAGGTTTACGAGTTCGCGGTACAAGTGAGGAGAGTGTCCGTGTCTCCTGAGGCGGTTGCAGATGTGATGGTATCTTGTTTGGAGCAAGAGTGTTTCTTGTGTGGGTTTGATTCCCGGGATTGTTCTGTGACTGATGGTTGGAATTGCTTGGTTGGAGGCTGCAGTGATGTGACTTTCCCAGTTGGACGGGTGGTTATCGATCTCTTCCAGAGTCGGTTGGGGGTCTTGTGGTACCGTGTGTGCGGTGAGGAGGCTATTGTATTGTGTGGAAGGATGGGGATTCGGATGGGGTTTGCAGTGATGGTTGCTATTATGGGGTTGTGGTCTGATGGGGTGAGCGGGCCTGGTTGTTGCCTTATGTTGTGGAATGTTTGGGTGTTTGACAGGACTATGTCACGACTGGTGGTAGAGTTATGAGTGAACAGGGTGGGAAAGTTTGCTCCGATGTGTATATATTTATTTCTATTTATGAGTGAGTGTATTTGCTTTCCTTTCATGTTTGTGTAATTGTATCCAAGTGTAGGGTGCTGTGCGTTCATATCTGCTATTAGGTAGGTAGGATTTTGCCGTCTTAGTAGTGTGTGCATGTCGATGTAGTTGATGTAGTTGGTGCGAGGTGGGATGTAGGTTGTGCCTATGGTGATGGGGCCTTGCGGAGTTTCGACTGTGACTGCGAGCATGTCTGAGTGGAAATTGTCGTGTAGTTTAAATGTTTTTTTTTCTGATTGTTATGGTTGTACCTGCGTGTTGTTCATTAGCTTTCTTTGCGGCGTATGTGTTATAGTTCCATATTTTGATGGGGGTTTTATCTCGTAGGCAGTGAGCGTTGATTAGTATTAAGTGTGGGTCGTAGTGTCGGTAGATGTTGCATAGTGTTATTTTGTTGTTTTGCCAGTTTTGGATGTTATGTTGGATGATGGTGAGGGATTTTATGTGACTATGTGTATCCATTATGTTGTGTGTTTTGGTCTTTTGTGCATTAGGTTTTTAGGCGAGTGTGGGATTTCGTCGAAATCTTTTTGCAGGATTGCGTAGATTGGGAGTAGATTTAGAAGTATTTTATTCACCGAGACCTGTTTCCAAACTTCGTTGGGGTCTCCTTTTCCTATTTCCACCTTGATTTTCGGGTTGTTTTATGAGAGTTCGGTAAGGACCCACTCGTTTGTGGGGTGAGTTGGGATCGGTGGCTGTTGTGTTGCGCTTTTGACATGTGTGGCTTCGAGTTCGCAGGTGTCAGGGGAGAGGTGTTTATCGGGAGGGGAGCAGGCTTTCTTCCTTTTGTCGTGGTTTTTTCTTTGGGCGTGTTTCCCATGGTTGTTCAGGTTCGGTGTTTTTAGAGTTTTGGTCTTGCGTGTCATTCATTTCGGTTGACGATTGTTCCGATTCTGATTCCATGTCGTGGTGCGTGAAGATTGTTTCAGTGTTTGTATTAAGGGTAGCAGTGGGTGCAGGTTCGGGGTTAGGGGTGGGGTTGATGAACAGGTTGAATATTTTTTGGGAATCCCTATCGGGGAATGAGGTATCAATGTTGAAGTTCCTTTTCAGGATTTTGAAAGGATTGTTCCGTAGCTTTCTGTTTTGGCCAGACTAGCGATGTGTGCTTCGATTACCAGGGAAGCAAGTTTGATGTGAGTGTTGCTTGAGAGCGTCAGAGCAGGTGTTGGTTGGTTCGTCTGTTGGATACCTAGGTATGTGCAGTTATTTTTTTCCGTCTCGTGTTTTTTTTATTTCATTTTTTTGGTATATAACCTGTTTCCTACACGGGCAGGCTGCTTCGAGAGTTCGGTGTTGTTGGTTGCAATTTAAGCATTTTTTTAGTGGGTGAGTTGCATTGTTGGTGTGTGCATCAAATATTATATAAACATTCGTCTGAATTGAGATTAAGGAATTTAACCCTTACATCAATAATATAAGAGTTTATAGTTTTGAGATTAAGCTGCGGCATAGGGAATAGAATACTCGGCATCAATACGTTTATAAAATCTTGGAATGTTCATTATCCTGGTACATTTTGTCAAATTTCAAAACACATGAAATTTTTCTAGTATATGGTAAGACAAAAAACTATAAAATGAAATAATAGATATGCTGTATATTATTATACAAATTAAATTCAAACGCGATATTAGTTAAGTTTTAATAAAACAATCAAACATTTTTAAAGACTTTCTGTGTATACAAAAAATAAGGACAAGAAACATACTTCATAATATTTGTATGAGAAGAATATACATTATTTGAGAAGTTTTCAAAAATCAAACTATTTCATTCACATACTAAGTACAAGAATGAATAATAAATTTTAAACTCCAACAGAATCTGTAATTACTCCAAATTTATTCCATTTCAGAGGAAACATAGCGTTATTGATAAATATATGTATTGAATTAACCACTCTATATATGAGTTTAAATTATTTTCTTTAAAGTACATCATTTTAGTAGAGTAGTAACCTAGTTTGTCAGTATTATACAGAGTGGAAGCTGTCTCCGTAAAAACCTGGGAGCAAAAATATCTAAAGATTTTTTAAATTAGGTAATTTTGTTTCTCCACTTGAAGAAGGCTTATTATTTCAGGTCATCGATTGCAGTCACGCCCGACTTACTGATAAACACTTTCTCATCTTTCTCGGCAAAACCTCTGCATCCGTTTATATAGATATAAAAATATTGTATATGAATAGGACATTCTTATAGGTTTCAACTATATCTTGTAGATTTAAATCACAGCGTAGAAACACAAACTTTTCTTTAATATATACAGTTTATAAAGAGCCTGTTTTTCATGAAATATTTGTAGTGAATCACTACATATGAACACAGCACAGCGAGGCTATCTGTCTTCGACCAATCAGAGAACAAGACAGAAGAAGTGAATCCCGAGCGAGGCTAGCTGTCATTAACGAATGAGCGGTCACGCTCAAGCAGCAGTACCCAGCGAACCGCCCTATATAATGAGGTGACAACGTTACGTTCGGCATGAGGGAAAATAAGATTATTACTGTTCGACTCTCTCGTCGTGGCGGTTCCTCGTGAACATTGTGTGTGGATGATTTTCTATACTGTGTCTTCAGTATTTAGAGCCTCGTCTACTGTTTGAATTAAGTGCAGTGAGTTTCTTTTTTATTTGGTGCGTTAAGGTGGTGGTGAGTATTTGCCTATTGTGATTTTTTTTCCTGTTTCCCCGGGGTAACCTGGGGAGGCTGGGCAGAGAGCGAGCCTTTACTTTGATTTTTTCTGTTCTGTTTCTTTTATTTTTTTCATGTTATACGTGTATGGTCGGCTGGCGACAGTTATCTGACAATTTTTTTCCCTTCGGGGAAGGGGACTTCGGGTGGGTTTCTACCTGAGCTTCGGTGGTTTTACCCCACCCACTTTCACTTGACGGTTTTTACCCGTCGTCACTCATCTTATCTAAGCACAGCAACGACACACACTACACTAGCACTAGTCGGTTTTGCTCCGCCCACCTAGGAGCGGCGGCTCCGCCCGTCCTTCTGGGTATTACCTCCAACCTGCTTACAATATGTCTGCAACCAATCGAGATACGGGGTTGAGACGTGGGGAATCCTGACCCACTTCTCGGCCCCCCTCTTAATTATAAATCTTGGAGTAACGCAAATCAAAGCACAACTTCATATCTAGGCAAAGCTAAAATGATAAGTTTAGGGAATATATGGTAGGTAAGTGAAACGCATTACTTCCTAACACATGGTCAATGGAAAACTTACCCGTCAGAGAGACTGAAAGCGCGAATAAAATTACTGTTCACTGGGTAACGGTTGCGAAGGAACTGACGGGTATTTAGCCTATAGGCTCGTGGTTGAATATGGTGTTCTATAAACGAGGATTACAATTTGAAGTTGTAACTACGATTGAATTTTTATCTTTAAAATACTAGTTTCAAATGACATGAAACGTATAAAAATTAACTCCAAAAATATTACTAAAATACCTCATATTTTTGTATCAACTCCTTGATCGTTCTAAATTAATTACGATATTTCCCAGTCTCTACAGTTACACTAATCATTCTCTCTCCATCAAATTTAAATGAAGTTGTGTATTGTAATTACTATATTCATTTATATTTTCTGTTGCAGGTATATTAATTGAAATTTGAAAGTCATTTTGAAGCTTTATGTGTCCGATATATCCGATATGGAATCAAATGACGTAACGAAGAAAAAGAGAACTTTGTGTTTAGGAGAGAAGAAATAAATTACTGAACGAATACAATCTGGAAAAAGCATTAAGGATGTGCAAGCTACGTATAAAGTTGGAGAATCGTCTGTCTACAAATTTTAAAAGAATAAGAAGGATATATTCACTGCAATTAATACCAGCAGTAAATCAAAGAAGAAAACTTTTCACAGACCAAAAGAAGAAATTCTGGACAAAAGATTGTACGCTTGGTTTGTAAAAAGGCGATCAGAACACATGCCAATTTCGGGTCCGATTATTATTGCAAAAGCAAAGTCGTTGAAACAGGAAATGAGTTTAACTAAAGATATTAAATTCAGTCAGGGGTGGCTCAGAGGGTTCAAAGAGAGGCACGGAATTAGACAATTAGGTGTTGTGGGGGAGAAAGGTTCAGCTAATTTGTAAGGAGCATCAAGGTTCTGTGAAACATTTGAAGAAATGGTTACAAAGTATGAACTCATTCCAGAATTAATTTATAATACTGACAAGACCGGACTCTAATGGCAATGCTTGCCCAAGAAAACATCGGCTGGAAATGAGGAGAAATGTGCAGCAGGTGTTAAGAACAATAAAGAACAAATTACTGTGCCAACGTGTGTCAATGCGTCTGGCAGTCACAAAATGAAGAATTTAGCAATAGGTAAATCTGCAAGACCTAGGGCATTAACACGTTAAGTGCGATTGCCTAGCCGGTGCAAATCTTTACTTTGTACATACAGTCAATAGAAAGCTTTGAAAAAATTACAGAACCTAACCTGAGTGACCACCGGTGGGTCACTTCGCACTTAACGTGTTAAAAGATGTTCAGCAATTACCTGTTCTGTACAAATCTCAAAAAAATGCCTGGATGAATCGTCATATTTTCTGTGACTGTTTTTTTCAGATTTTGTTCCATCTGTACGAAAAAGGATTTCAAAGATGAAGGAACCAGAGAAGCAAAAATGTGTGCTTTTACTCGCTGCACACATACTGTAGTGCACATCCAGATAAAAATCAGATGCTGTCTGATTGGGGAAATATATTCTGCTGTTATTTCCCTAAATGTCGCATCCTTGATCCAACCTATGGACCAAGGAGTGATTCAGAATTTGAAAGCCTTCTACAAACATGACTTGATGATGAAAATGGTAAACATTGTACTTGGTCACTTGGAATTTCAACGTGGTTACAGTACAATAGATGCCTTATTTTCCCCGGCGACAGCATGAGATAATGTTTAACAGTCGACCTTATCTAATGCTTGGAAGAAACTCTTACCTCAGAGAAACAGCGGGTGTTAAGCCAGTATCACATGCAGAAAAATATTAAACCTAACAGAGAAATCATCTCCTTCCCTTAAACTAACTATGAAGGATGTTAATGAGTGGATTGAAAAAGGTGCAGATACATCAGAAAAAAGTGACAATGTTGAAATAATTGAGTGTATCGCAAGTCCCAATAATGATAATTCTGATGATGGCAACAATTCCTCCACTATTGCTGAAGGAACAGCATCATTAGATCAAGCAAAATTCCACAGAGATCAAGTTATCAATATACTTGAGAAGACACCTGGCTTTAATGTAAATGATACGATGCTGGCTCACTCGCTAAAAACAGTATCAACACCCATAAGTTGCACACGAGTGAAATACATCACATGCGCAATGAATTGAAAAAGGAATGGAGTCATCAGTAGAAAACTATAGAGAAACTTATTAAATGATTTCAAATATACAATGTATAGCTAATTAGGTATAGCTATAATAATGTTTTTAATATAAAATTCATATCCTTTATTGTTCACAAGTTTGTTTTTTGTTAACTTTTGGCATTTCATTTACTTGTTTGCAGATTTTTATATTTTTGTTCAAATTAATTAGTATGTACGTTGCGATTACATATTTACAAAAAGTTGTAGTTTACCTTTAATATGAATTTCGGTGAAAATTTGTTCCAAATTAGAAAGAAAACTACATTATCTGCTAAACTGATGCAATTATTTGTCGTCATAAAACTGAGATGCCCTCTCAGTTTCATGGTAAACCTTTTCTCTCAGTTGTAGGAGTTTGACTGTTATAGAATTCTTCCTATATCATAGGTTATTAATAAATAATATATATAAAAAATCTTTATATTTTTCAGAGTCTAGGATCAGATCTTGATTTATAGGATAAAATTTGAATTTAGAGATAAGCATAATATTATACTTACGCAGACTATTTTGTTATATTAACGCAAAATAATGTATTCCTAATAAAAAATTAACAAGTGTTAATCAGTAAGACGGAAGTGACTATTATTGATAACTTGATAGGAGTGGATTACAGAGCTGAAAAAAATTATCTATTTTTAAAACCCTATTAGATATTCTTTCTCGCGGGTTATTATGGAGACAATTTCCACTCTGTTTGAACCTGTCAATCTAAGTTACCCTTCTGAATAAATATGAGAACAGTCTTAAGCTAAATTCAAGAGAAGGTTGTTTAACAATATTACATGGGATTACTTAGGTTTTTGTATATAAATTCTAGTTACCCTTTAGAAAATAATAGAATAGAACATAGCAACAGAAACGGGCTGCTTGGTCCATTATTGCGTTGCTACTCAAGTTCCATGCCGTTTAACGTAAACGCATCAATCACGCTCATGCATCTCAATTATACACAGATATTTCAATCACATGCGCACACCTCAATTACTTATCAGAATTTCAGTCACGCAAACATAGGTAGATAAGAAACCACCAGTTTCATGAAGTACTGATTTCATGTCTTTCTTATCTCATAAGGCCTCTTTATGATTGCGGTGCGTGTGCATGACTGGCATGCATGTGAGTATATTAAGGTTTGTGCACTTGGCTGAAATGTCTGTATTTCATTGAGATGCATGTGCGTAATTGATGCCTTTTCGTTAGACGGCATAGGACTTGGGAAGCAACCCAAAAATGAACAAAATGGCTCGTCCATGTTACAATGTTCTATTCTATTAGTCAAAACTTCAAAGTTTAGTTGTGAGAATGTTTATTGTATACACTTTTGAAATTATGATGATTGAGAGGTTTGAAGTGATGTTGAACTGTGTTCTGCAAGAGCACTGAAAAAATTTTGAGCACTAAAAAAATATATAGGTGACGTAGTACTGATTACACCAATGGCTTGAGGGAGTTTTCCTACAACCAATTACGGTGTACGTAATGTGAATTAAACACAGAACACACAACAAACAACGAATCAATTAAAATCTGTCGATGTTAACATTTTTTTGAGGTGCATATATCTCACCAACGGTGAGGCAAAACAACAAAATCTCACGGATTCTCCAACTACATAATTTAGGTGGTAGCACACTTTCGTCTGTGTACAGGTGTATTGTTGGAATCTAATTCGATGAAATGACATTCAGTGTATTCATTGGAATCAAATACGGTTGATACTGGAAAAAACGGAGTGCTACATAAAAACTTGACGCTATACATAAAAGCTCAATGGGAAAAAATAGAATAGATTTAAACGGCATAAAACAACTAATTTTACTCCTCAATCCACATTGCAAGGACAATTTGGTGTCTGCATACCCGCACACACACTCAAGGTACTATCTGTTCGGTGTCAGTAGATGTACACTTATGAAACATAATACTGAAACACTAGAAATTTTGCCACTCATCACTTACACGAGTAAGAACACCAATACATTATCCCAATTCAAGTAGCTCAAATCTACAACCGTGTTCCATGAACCTGGAAGTTCAGATTAGCTACAGTTTCACTTCAAAAGCCTATGGGAACAACAATTGCAACATCACTTCTAGCTTCACAATACTAAACCAAATTCACACTCAAGGACGCAAATAAAGTCAGTGATACTCATGAGGGAAGTCATATGCGAGATGCTAAGGAGAGAAAAGGAAAAAAGCTGAATAGCAATATACAACAAACAATGAAATCTCTTCTCTCAAATAATGTTCTAATCTTTCAATGATTTTTAGGTCTTTCACCAGAAAATCCGTCATTACTTAGTGTTCAGTTTTTCCTGATTTTTATATGAATATTTTGAAGTAAGACAGTATATTAGTATCATTATTCACATGAAACTAAAGTATAAGTCTAAAAGAAGAAACTTGCTCCCTAGTTGGAGAAACGAAGGCATAGAAGCATATTTATAGAACGCTGTGAGTAGCGCTGACGCGCCATGAGAGATATCTTTACAATAGCTTCCTTGAACTTTTTCGTTTCTCCCATGCGATTTAAACTCGAGAATATCTAAACTGACCTGTGGCTTCTTCCAGGTAACGAGCTGAACTCAAGTCCATTAATCATCGCTGAAAATGGTAATAAATAATTTAGTACATTATCAGGCTCTTGCCCGTATAGAACAGTCTGACCATAATGGATTGGATTCAGTCGTGATGAGGTGCTCACGTGGGCGGGATTTGTTGGGCTGGTTGGTATCAGTTGCATACCAACTTAAAATCAGATCAAGTATCTGAAGAATTTTGCTCGGTCTACGATAGATCCATCCAGTTATTTGGTCAAATGTGTTTGGTCAGTCCTCCACAAGTTCAAATATCCCGCTACTTTACACAGATATTTCATCACCAGCTTGGTCGACTGGTGAGCGAGTCTGCTTTTGAGCAGGAAGACCCGGGTTCGAATCCCGCTGCTGACATGGTTGACGCGGCTAGAAATACGGCATGGGACTTGGGTAAACAACCGAATAATTATCGAAGTAATTATCCGACCCAAGAATGGGCCAGAAAGGTTCGTTCCTATAGCCTCATTCTATTCTATTTTCATTCTATTCTATTCTATTCTATTCTATTTAAGGTTGCGGTTTAAATTTTGTCACAGGCATACCTTTATTTTAACTCTGTTATTGACACTTTTTTGTGTCATATCTTTCTCCTTCTATCCTTTTAATCACAATGGGGTTTTAAAATACACTCGCTTTTGTATGTGATCAACCTATAATTCATTAAGTTTTTCTATCATCCAGTCTTTGATTTTTAGGCTATTTGAAATGTTCCCACAGTTTATATGATGTTAATTTTAGAGAAAGGTATTTCATGCAATTTAAAGAATGAAACTCATTTTCCCCATCCCTGATCGTAGCGAAACTGTGATTCAGAACAGCAAAACTAATTCCATGCAGTTAACCCTCACAGCTAAGTACAATTTCCTGGTATGAGTGACGTTTACCTATACTATCACCAGATAGACGCTCTGTCGGTTGCATCACTTTGAAGAGTTGATTGTAATGAAGTTATTTCCATGAAGAATTACAGAGGTCTTAGTAGAAATTTATCAAAAATCCTTTTTATCATTTCGAGGGCTGTCCTAGCAATAAAACAATATACGTTTGGTGTTCGACAAGCTGAAATCAAATGAAAGAGGGAAATTAGTTACTGTTGGACTATTTTTGAGATTCAGTGAATTGATTTTGAAAGAGCTATGTTTCAGAAGTGAATAGAAACAAACAAAACTAAACGCAACAAATAACGCTTAAGCCTTTCAAAGCAGAGATGATGCAAACCTGAGTGTAGGTTAAGATCTACTCTTAAAAGTCGAGGTAAATGTATGTTCCTCTTGTAATGTAGAGATGCTTGATCCAGTGGTGGTGAAGTGATGTTCGATCTGGGGATGGTACAGTGATACTTGATCTGGGTGATACAGTGTTGTTTTATCTGGTGGTGATATGGTGATGATTGACCCGGTGGTAATGCAGTGATAATTTATCCAGTGGTGATGTAGTAATAATTGAATTGGTGGCGATACAGTGATGCTTGATCTAGTGATGATGCGAAAACAATTGGTCCATTCTTATTATATGATACTTCCCATACGCTAGCTGCATTATATTCAGTTTAATTTGTATCAACTTTTTCGTCTGTGCTGTACCGAAAAAATGACCCATATTACTGTGTACCACGCATCACATAGATGGCATGTGATGATACGAGGCATGTATTTTCTATGTACGCTGAGATATGTGACTATTGCATACCACAAGTCATACACTAATTACATTATATTATTCGTTACTTAAATTACTTATTACAGTAACCCTAGAACTAATGACGCTAAAAATCGTGTCAGAAAATTTCTCAAGCTATGGAAAGTGTAAGAGAAAAACGATAATGTGAAACGCACCCATCACACCGATTTACGTGAATGCGTCATCCAGCCAACCAAATAATCAAAGTACACAAAAGTTTTGAACGTGTAAAACTTATAAAGAAAATCCACGATAACAAGTTGAGCTCACATTTCACACTTTTGAATGAACAAGCTACCCTTATAGATTTCAGCAAGCATACCAGGGCATGCTCATGTGACTGCTAACATTACGCTGTCTCCCCTGCCCCACGCCGATCTACCTTCATACAGCCTGAGCTACCCACAGCATCAGTAAGAACCAGTCAAACCATCAGCCAGCACCAGTTATAGTATCAGCTAGTGTATAATCATTCAAAATCGAATTGAATTTTTCATCAACATTTTTTATCAAATTCAGGACTAGGCCTTTCAAGTAAACATCCATGGAGCGACCACAGCTTGCGTGGTACACCTTTACAGTGCTTTAAAAACAAATTGGGATTGTGCTCTCAAATTTTTTTTGTGTGTTGAAGATTTCGTTTAACACCATATATTGAAAGATTTCCACTGAGATCAAATTCAATCTCTAAGAGAATTTTTGTATCTCCTATCATCACAAGTGAATCTTACACTAATATACTAAAAAGATCTACACATTTATGAGACCTATGAGAGTTGAATGATTCTGTACTTTTGTGAAATTCCTATATTTTGTGTAATCTTCATAAGCGTTACTTATGTCCAAATAAAAATGCAACAGTTTTTCATAGACCGAATAGCTACTTGAAATTTAACTTTTGAGGTCAAATTCTGTATCTCATATCATTACATATGGATCAAATGCTTCTACTGTACAGTAATACCTCAGAAGTCGAACACAATCCGTTCCAGAGAAATGGTCGACTTCTGAACTGGTCGACTTCTGAACGAATCTAAACCCATAGGAAATAATGGAAACGCTATTAAAGTGTTCGAAGCCCCACTCGATAGGTACGATGCAGGTATATAAAAGTAATGTGTAGATATTACATTGCCAATAACTCATAAAGTTACATTGCAAATAAAAAATTTTCAGTAAAATAACATTGTTATTAAAAATGAAAACATGAGAAAAATCATTTTAACGTAAGAAAACTTACCTTTTTGGCTGCAGTGTGATTGTGAAAGTGAATGGGGGTGTGAGGAGGACAGGCGGCAGGAGTTACTGCCTAGAAGGGGAATCATCTTCCATAAAAAATCGGGTGATTGCGGTTCGGGTGTTTCTTCTCTTTTTTGACGCTTTGGGGGATGAGATTCTTCAACTAGAAACTAATCTAAGGTTTGTTGTCTTGACTTTTTTGTAAAACATTACGGAATTGAGACATTTTTCAACAAAAGCTTGTAATTACCCCCCCCACCTCCTCCATAGCGCACATTTCTTTAATAAATGAACTTGGGATTACCTCCCTCCCGTCTTCCTCCGAAGAAAGATCCTCAGCCAGAGTTTTCTGCTGTTCTTCCTGCAGGTGTTCCAACTCTTCCGTCGCAAGCTCGATATCGTGGTTCTACAACAGCTGTTCGACGTTTTCATTGTCGACCTCCAACCCCATCTTGTGACCCATGGCAACAATATCATTTACAATTTCTTCAGCGAAACCCTCCAAATCTCGCTGTGCTACACAGTCAGGCCAGAGTTTTTGCCATGCTGCATTCATGGTCCGGTGGGTGACTTGGTTCCAAGCACTGACGATGAGGTTCAGGCAGTTTAAGATATGGAAATCGTTCTTCCAAAATTCCTTCAAACTTAGCTGGATGTCGCTAGTGATCTCAAAACACTTCCGTAAGAAGGCTTTGGTATACAACTTCTTGAAATTTGCAATGACTTTCTGGTCCATTGGCTGCAGCAAAAGGGTTGTTTTACTCGGTAGAAATTTGACTTGAATGAAGTCATACTCGCCGATTAAATCTTTCTCAAATCCTGGAAGGTGAACAAGAGCATTATCAAGCAGCAGAAGACATTTCAGTGGCAGATTTTTTCTTCCAAATATTTCTTCACGCTTGGCGCAAAAAAGTCCTGCATCCACTCGACAAAAAAATTGCCGAGTGACGCAGGCCTTTGAATTTGCACGTCACATCGCAGGCAATCTACTCGTTACGATATTGTTTTTCTTGAATATCCAAGGGTTGTCCGAATGAAGCACCAGCAGTGGCTTGACCTTCAAATCACCGATAGCATTGCTACAAAGAAGCTGCGTCAGCCTGCCCTTCATCGGCTTGTGCCCTGGTAGCGCCTATTCCTCCTTCGTGATAAATGTTCATTCGGCATCTTCTTCCAAAACAATCCAGTTTCATCAGCATCGCACATCTGTTGCAGTTGAAAACCTTCTTCACGTATAAGCTTAGGGAATGCGTCGATAAACTCTCAGCCCCTTCCTTATCTGAACTCGCTCCCTCTCTATGCCTTACTACGCTATGTGTTCTACTTCTATTCTTGAATTTTTCAAACCATCCTCTACTCGCCTTGAAAATAAAATCTCACGAACTAGTGCCTGGAGTTTTCTTTAGTAATTCCTCGTATATTTGGAGCACCTTTTCACAGATGAACGCCTCACTGATGCTATTACCACGTAACTGTTTCTCATTTATGAAGATAAACAATAATTTCTCTACTTCTTCCAATATCTGAAGCCTTTTCTTCGTCAATGAGTTCACCCCGTTTTGCAACAATCGCTCCTTTGAGCTTTTTCTTCTTCAAAAACGTTGATATCGTTGACTTAGCCATGACGTACTGCGTAGTAAGATCTGAAACACGCATTCCACTCTCAAATTTTGCAATGATTTCCTTCCTCAGTTTGATCGTTTTTCTAACAATCTTTCTTTTCACTCGCCTACTATCGCTAACATTTTTCTTCTGACCCATTTTTAGCTGCTTAGAACGCAAATTAACCAAATGCACAGGAAAATGAAATAGCGTATAACGCGGCGTAAGTTCACGTGTGACCAAAACAACGAACGGCGCGTGACTGCCGACACTCGACTTGGTGCGCTTTCCACTCGGCTTGGTTTGACTTCCAAACGCTTGTTCGGCTTCCAGGCCGAAAATCACTCGAATTTTTCGGTCGACTTCTATTTTCTTCGACCTTCGAGCTGTTCGACTTCAGAGGTACTACTGTACTAAAAAGATATATACTTTTGGTATATCTGTGAAATTTGAATGACCGTATTATTATGAAACGTCTGTATTTTTTGTGAAACTTTCATGGACGTTATTTCTGTACGAATAGCAATAAAATATTTCCCGATAGACTGGAATTGTTTTTGTGTTTTCTGTGAAACTGTTCTATTGCTGTTAAATCTCCATAAGTGGTACTTTCATGCCAATGTAAGTAGAATACTTCCTAATAGATTGAATAATAATTCCTATAGAATTTATTTTTAGAAGTTTGCACTTAATTTTAAAAATAATAAAGTTGTGAATAAATTCTATTCGTGAGCAATTCAACAAATAGACGCTGAACAACTGAAGAAATTAAGGTCACACGGATCAAAGAATGTAGCCATAGCAAAGTTTGCATCCAAACCAAAGCACGAAACATGTTTTAGAAGCAAAAATTACGCACCGTAAAGAATTTGAAATCAGATTCAGCCGGTAATTTATCAACATTTGAGGTTTAATCATGAAAAATGTTGTTTCTGCTATGCTACCTATGAATTGTCAGTACCGGCACAGTGTTTGAATGGCGAACATTCTCTTTTGCAATGCGAGAAGACCCGGGTTTAATTCCCTTAGCCTCACTAGCCTGTTTCTATCTGATCCTCGAGTGACGTAAAACATCTCTAACATGGTAAGATAAATACGATGAGAAAAAATCTAGATAAGAATGCCAGAAATGTATCTTAAGAGGCATCCGGCACCCCATAGCTTGATAGGCCTTCAGCATGTTATCCACTACTTCTTCATAGTTGTCAGGCCTATGATTACCAAGGAAGTTCCGCACGACATAGACGAATGAGCACCATGCTACCAACTCAAGTGGAGTTAGTTTCTTATTAAACTCCCTTTCAAGAATCTATTCTCTGATCTGCAGCCCTAAAAAAATGCAAGATTTACGGTTAACACAATATGAAGGGGTAGCAGATAGATCTTCTGGAGATGTACCTAAGGCATGTGCTGCATATTGTATCGGCTAACTTTGTGTTTTTTCTTTCGGGGCATTTTTTAACAATATAATAATTCTTGTCGTCAGTGCTGTTCCATGAGCATAAAAAACACATATTTTGTGTATATCCTAGCTGTAATCCAAAAAGTAAAGAAATTACTTTGAGATCACCACAGATATTCCACTTAAGATGCGAGGAATGAACAACTTTCAAAATCAATTTCATTGAGCCACATGTCTCTGTCATCCTAGCAATATGTGTGACAGTAATCGAAAGTACTGAATTGCCATTGTATGGCAACACAATTTTGAGGCTAGTAGTGTTTGCATCGATGGATAGTGTCCATTCATGAGGTAAAGACTTGTTTTCTAGCTGATTCATTAGGCCATTTACACCAGGACAGAAACAAGAACTATCTCCTTTATAGAAGGCAGCTCATGGGGGTTACGGACAGTTGATATTTTTGTGATGTCTACTAGAATAATTCATTGTTGTAGTCTAGAACCCTACAGTTCTGCATTCTCTAGTGATAATGACAAACCTCTCTTGATCCTCTTTTTTGCAAAACTCATCCGCACACATTTCATCATTATTGTTATCTTCCCCTTCAGACGATAAATCATCTACTTTAATTGTGCTACCTGTAGAGGAATTGGAATTGGTGTCTCCATATTATGGGGAACTGGTTTTATAGCTGACTTACAATCTGAATATACAATTTTCGACCTGATCTTTTTGAGAATCCCTTAATATTTGTTGTACAAAAGTAGTAATTATAAGCATGATTTGTTGGTTCACGCCACAGCATCGTATAGCGTAGAACTTCTGATGTGCTATAAATCTATCTCTATCTGTCAAGGTGTACAATCTTTGTTTCCAAAAACATATAAAATTTTTCATTTTTATTTTCTAGTAATTTTTCTAAAAAATAACTCGACTATTTCGGATTATTTGAATATCCATCATTAACCAAATTTAAATTTGAGGGATTATCATCATTGCTGCTATGAATTCTGACCTGAAGTTATTAAAAAAATTTTCAGTTACACCACTTTTCAATCACCAATTTTTAAAACTACAATACTTAAAATGGCTATTCTGATGTCTGAAAAATATCCACTAACTGAAAATCTCCAACTTAATGACTTTAAAAGATATTGTGACATTTCATTAATAAGTGTTGATGTAAAAACTATATTTTCGTTCAGTTTTATTTATTTTGCTGTATTACTTCATCGTGTTCCTGTCCTACATTGTTCCATCATTTTAGGGTTTTCTACGTTTATCGTCTGTCACTGGTCGCAAGATAAAGCTGAAAGCGGGCTGTACATCACAGCCTTTGTTTTCCATTCATCATTAATGCTCACCTTCTAAAAAATGAAAGACTTGTTTTTCGTTTATGTTACGTCCACCACCATTTATACTAACGCAATGGAATGCAGTTTCTTTTGCGTGGAATTTATCTATAATCATTCTTACCAAATGAGGATGCTAATAAATTTTTAAAATTCTTCGCTAGCTTGATAACTATGACTCCTTTTTTGTAAGTTACGGAATTGTGCAACCACAAATTATTCCTATCACACAGAAATTAGCCAAACTTGGTAGACATATGCACAAACTATGCCACATAATATCATTGTTGCTGGTACGCATTCTTATTTTCACATTAAAAACAAGAAATAAGTGGAAAACGAGTTAAGAAGCGATATTAAAAAGATTTAGTTTGGACGCTCTCATTTCGTGAGAAATTTTGAAAAGCATCGTAACAGTGGATTTAGTGGCAATGTAATCCAAAAAATTTCAAACTGATATATTAAAGCACAGTGGGAGAGAATGTCTTCTCGTACGCCTATACTCACAAAATACTATTATTAGGTCGTGCCTAATCAGCACCAAGATATTACAAACTTTAAAGTATTCACTCCCCTTTCTGATTAATAAATTCTTCACTCTTTTAACCAAGGTCATTCCACCAGGTCAAGGTAATTCATGCGAGGGTGAGTTGCCTCTCGGCCTCACTAGCTCTTCAATAAGAGGGCTACTCGAGTGACTTCCCTTCTGGAAAATAGTTACGCAGTTGAGAGCTGGGATGTCTGTACAATTTGTGCAGAGACAACAAAGTTTCTGTTGAAAAAACCCTCTGGTTTTCATCATAGCCAATTTTCATCATGGCCAATCATTTTGTCTAAATTGAATGACAATGGTCTTTATCGACACGGGATATCAATGACGGAGAAAACTCTCTTTTGTCTGAAGATTAAATTTCTCCGCACTCTTTCAAACACTTTCAATTAAAAAAGAAGAAATAATGTATGCCGAAAAAATCTGTCCCTGACACAATTTTGCATAAAATTCCCTAAAAGTACGAATGTAACGAAGTTTTTAAATAATCTTTGCAAAATCAAATGTAACCACGAGAAGCATTCTCAATAACAAAAGAAAGCTAATTACAAAATGTCTAGACTGGTGAGTGTACAACTTTTCAGCCTCCTGATTTTGATGGGTGAACGTGGGTGGTTATTCTCTTACTGCTGGAGGCATATCAATATGCAACTTTTCTTGCCACTCATAAAAAAAGAATTCCGTAGAATTAAAGCCTCACTTACCCCATCATTGGGCTCATTGCACGTGTCTACAGTCTCCAGTGACTTGTCTGAACTGGACCCAGTGACGGTCATGTTATCCGAGCATTCGACGTCCTTTTTATTAAATAAATTAGGTAGAAAAGGATTATTCTGTCAGGATTGTTGCTTTCGAAAGTGACAGTGTATTCATCTGGAACTTCATTAGGATAGTACTTGTATCCAAACCCATCATTGGAATAAACAACTAATTCCAAGCTCCTCTGTATGTATGAAATCTGGATCGTCTCGTCGCATTCGTTTTCTGGAATATTAAAAGAAATTTTGATGAGCAGGTGATCCCTAAGTTACCCCACGTTCCAGATTCAGTGATCTTGAATTTTAATTTCATATAAATGGCTTCTATGTTTAGAAGTTCATTTCACTTCTCAGAAGTTCTTTTCTCCCCTCAGATCGTCAAATAGTCAATACTAACTCATTTGTATTGACTATTTGTCTGTCTGATTGGGTTTCTGAGAAGTATTCTTTGCTTCTGAAATTCATGTCATGTCAGTAGATTCCATTGAAAAAACTTTATTTTGCGAATGTCAACAAAATCTACGAATTCATCTCTGTTATCGGTTAGTTTGAAAACTGCACAATTTTTCTTTTAGTTTTTCTGCTCTGTTATGTGTTTGATCCATTGCATACTGAAATATTATTGATATATAATTAGATAGAAGCTAGCAAGCGTACGCATTAATTCCATTAACCATGGAACTTATGACATCAACTAGTCGACACGCACATGAAAATTCATATGTTTCTTACTGAATTTTTGCATTTGATTTATCAGTGGACGCAAGCTTTGCGATGAAGTTTTCACATCGAAGAACGTGTTTTTGGTAACCACAATACAATGATTACGATACATGTATACCTTACCGAATTCCCTACTCTCTAAATCCGCATGATCGTTACAGATAGACGGACCAACCAAACAAGCCACAGACTATGTATTTTAATACAGTGGAATTAGTACACCCACACGTGACAATTTATGTTTTTTTTACCGATTTTTTTCGTCTGATATGCCAGTGGACACGAATTTTACAAAAGAGTTTCCACACTGAAGGATGTGCCTTTGGTATTCACAATACAATGCTTACAATACATGTATACCCTACCGAATTTCCTACTGTCTAACTCTTTGTGAGAATGACAGAGAGACGGACCAAACAAGCAAGTTAACAAGCAAGGAAATAACAAACTGTGTATTATTACACAGGATGTCCACAAAAAATGCATCCACTGACCGTTATATGCATATATACAGGGTGCATACAAAAAAAAAAACCACTGACCGATGTATGTACATATATATGATACCAGAACCATATAACAGTTTAAGCGGGTTTTCATTATGAATTCCTACAGTAGTACATTTCAGCAGTAGATACATTTTTGGCCGACACGATATAAATCAGAATTAAAGTGTTATATGGTTCCAGTATCATATATACATACATAAAAGCGTACATTTTTTATAGACACCCTGTACAGGGTGTCCACAGAAAATGTATCGACTGACCGATCTATGTATATATGACACCGGAACCATACAACAGTTAAATTCTGATTTACTTTTTTAGCCTTCATACCTTTAAAACGCAGGTTAATAAATCATAAATTATACTGTTATATGGTTCCGGTATCATATATATATATATATATATATATATATATACACATCGGTTGGTGGATACATTTTTTGTGGACACCCTGTATAACTAGCAGACTCACATGTAAAAATTCACGTGTTTTTCACAGAATTTTTCGTTTGATTGGTCAGGGAATGCGGGTTTAGCAAAGGACTATTCCCATTGAAAGCTATGCCATCGGTATCCACAATGCAATGCTTACAATACACATACATATACCGGTTGTATTGAAAAGCCAATACTTATTTCAGCATGCTGTATTTCGACTTTCGAGCATATATTCCAGAAACTATATCTGAAATCGTAATTCAGTGATGAAATTTGGTGGTATATCATCTTATTATTCAGTATTAGTAGCCGAGATTTTGTGATAATACCCGTGCCCTCAAAAATGATGGCAAATACTGTTGGAAAGATATTAAATGAAATTACATATAAGAATGCGATGCAATATATTTAGTTTTATATATATTTAGAAAGAACAAACATTTTAATTGAGTATTTCTCTAATGAAAACATTCCTAGAGAAAACTAAGACGCTTAGTTTTCTATTGCTGCAATTGACCCTGCAATTCGTGTCATATTCGGGTGCAATGTACCCGAATTATAGGGCTATACCCCGCTGAACTCGGTATCCACGATACAGACTCGAGTATATAAGGCTCTGGATCTCTCTAATTTTTTTGAAAGTGACACAAAACATGTAAATAAATAAATATATAAATAAAAAAAACACATCGATACATAAATATATAAACACACGACAGTCATTCTTAGTATTAGACTAGAGCACCCGTGCCATCAAAAATGATGGCAAATACTGTTGGAAAGATATTAAATACCCCGCCGATCTCGGTATCCACGATACGGACTCGAGTATGTAAGGCTCTGGATCTCTCTAATTTTTTTGAAAGTGACTTATTATAGTGCACTTGTACAGCAAAATGAGTTTATTAATTTACCAGTGAACTGAAACCAAGACCGCCAGTGCTAATTTTTTTTTTATCTACTTTTATGAGCGTGACACGAAACTTATAAATAAAATAAATAAATAAATATATATATATATATATATATATATATATATATATATATATATATATATATATTCATAAACACACGACGGTTATTTATAGTACTAGATCCACACGTGAAAAAACACGGTTATTACTAAATTTTTCATTTTAATTTGCCAGTGGACGCGGGCTTTGTGAAAGAGTTTTCCCATTGATGGATGTGCCTTTGGTATCCACAATACAATGCTGACGATATATGTATACCCTACGAAATTTCTTCTTATCTAAATCCGTAAGAGCGTCTATTATACAGGAAGGCCCATAATTAAGGTACCTTTTTAAAACTATTTTGAAGAAAATCACAATTCCGAAAACAATAACTCAATTTCCAAAATCTTTCACCTTATACTAAGTGGTATCGAGGTTACTGGTCAAACTAATTTAAAACATTTCTTTTCGCATTACTAATTAAAAATATTAAAGCATCATGATGAATTTGAACAGAAAAAGGTCCAAAGAAAATTTCTATTTATAAAAATAAACCGATTGTATATTCTGGATACCATAATGCAAGTGAAAGGGAATTGAATTGCCACAAAAAATAATGCAATAGAATGATTTCTTGTATTTCTTAAGTTTCAAATCATCTTCATTGTTATCAAAGCTATCGATTAGTAGAGTGTGACACACAGACAGACGAATGGATGGACACGGCTCTTATTATAGTATAGATTAGACTTGTAGATCCACACGTGAAAATTCATGTTTTTCTCAATGATTTTTTCGCTTGATTTACCAGTTATCGCGAGCTTTGCGAGGGAGCTTCCATATTAAAGGATGTGCCTTTGGTATCCTCGATACAAAGCTTACAAAGCATACCGAATTTTCTCCTATCTAAATCCTTAAGAGCATGACAGAGAGATGGACCAAGCAAGCAAGTAAGGAAGCTAGCAAGTAAGTAACAAACTGTATTTTTATATAGTTGGATAGAATAGAATAGAATAGAATGAGGCTATAGGAACGAACCTTCTGGCCCATTCTTGGGTCGGATAATTACTTCGATAATTATTCGGTTGTTTTACCCAAGTCCCATGCCGTATTTCTAGCCATGTCAACCATGTCGGTAGCGGGATTCGAACCCGGGTCTTCCTGCTCGCAAGCAGATTCGCTCACCAGTCGACCAAACAGGTGACGGGATGGAATAGTGGGGATGGAATAGTGGGATGGAATTCTATAAAGAATTATTATTTGCTTTAAATCTCGAAACTTCGAAATATTTTAACACTGTATAGTTCCCGTAGAAATTTTACTGCTTAGATTTGAATAATTGAAAATATTATGAAGACGAATGTATAGAAAATTTACGACGAATTATTGTGTTTTAATTAAATGAGTGTTTTTCATAAATATATACAAAACTTCAATTCTGTTTTTCTTCTACCGATAACATGGCCTCAATAGTACCCGTGAAAATTCTGCGGTATAAAAAAGAAAACATGAAAGGGTTATGAAAAATAACATTTTTCAGTTTTGCCTTTGGTACTATCAGAAATAGTAATCCAACTCGAAATATTAAATATATGCTTGATATTTTAATTTACTTGTAGACCCACATGTGAAAATTCACGTTTTTTACTGATATTTTTCGTTTGATTTGCCTTTGGGCACTTGCTTTGCGAAGAAGTCTCTACATTGAAGGATGAGCCTTGGGTATCCACAATACAATGGATACAATACATGCATATCTTACCGAATTTCCTCTGATATAAATGCCTAAGAGCGTGACAGAAAGACGGACCAAGCAAGCAAGCGAACAAGCAGGCAACCAACTGTGTTTTATCATTTAGGGGAATTAGGAATTTTAATGCAGAGAAAAATTTATTTTTCATCGATTATTTTTCTTCAGCAGTACACACAAAATGGTAGAGTTGTGTAGCAGGTATAGCACCCCTTTTTTTCAAAGCCCAGCTGTTAATATTCGTGATTCTCTTAATATAGGGTGTTCATGTTTGACCATTGCTCACATTAATAATTTCATTATATCAGAATATAATTTGCACCTCAATTGAAAACACTTGTGCACCTAAAACAATTTCAGCACGTACCAAATCTAGGTGAATGCTCAACATATTCATAAAAATCATTATATTCCATAAATGATCACAGATTCGTGATATTTTACATATAAAGTAAAATTTAACACAATATAAAACTTATTCATCACTTAAATGTCAGATTAAAGGTGAATCTAAATTGTAACCTAGGGCTAGATAGTTAAATATTTGTTTTAGAGTCTGTAGAGTGTTATATATGTACCTCATTGTTTGATGCAAAATTTGAAAATTTTCATGACTTTTGTTCAGTAAACTGTATAGAAACAGGGAATATTGATGTTAATAATAACATGCAATATGTATGTAGTATTCTTTAACCCATGAAAATTCCACTGCTTAAAAGTGATAAAATTAGGTATATTTCGATCCATAATTGTGTGATAAGTTTGATTAAATTTGAATATTATGAAGTTATTATATATACGAAAGAGTTAAAAATTTACAACGAATTATTGTTTTTAAATCAAAAATTTTCATGTATATATAAAACATCCATTATGTATCTTATCCATAGATAATATGGCCTATATAGTACTAGGGGAAATTCCATGGCTTAAAAGGGATAAAATTAGGGATCTATAAAATAAAAACATTCTTCACTTTTACTCGTGGTATTACTAGAGCCTGAATATTTTTCATGAATAGAGGAAGAACTTCTATTCTGAATCTTATCTACCGACATAGCCTGAGTAGGAAAAAGAAGCTAATAACAAGGAAAAATTGTTTTATTTTATTGCAAACTGGCGGCATTGGTATCCACAATACAATGCTTATAATACATGTATACCTGTTTTTATTTCAGTTCTGTAATTGTCCTTCAGTAATAGATAAGAAGTAATGGGACAGACAACTGTCTATTTATGTAGATGTCAATAACTTGTATTTAGCCCTCTACAGTTAAACACATCATATATAAGTTTTTTTGAGGATAAGTGTTACATTTTAACACATAGTCCACATAAATATATCTATCATTTGAATTACCGTAGTATCTACCAGCTTTGCTAAGTTTCTTGTCAAGATTTATTTGCCTATTAAAGTTTCAAATTTGGCAAAATGCTACAGCACAACTTCAACCCACAGTTCTCCTTCTATACAAATTCACAGCAATGACTTTTTAACCGTATCATATCTACAAAACTGCAAATTACTAGGGCTGACTTTTTTACTTCCGCTGCTAATTATAGACTCATCATCTTGAACGTCAGTTTTTCATGAACCACAAAAATAATTTCATTGTATAATAATTCACAGTTTGTTGCATGCTTGTTTGCTTGCTTGCTCGCTTGGTCCGTCTCTCTGTCACAGTCTTAAGGATTTAGATAAGAGAAAATTCGGCAGGGTACACATGTACTCTAAGTATTGTATTGTGGATACGAAAAACACATTTTTAATGTGGAAACTCCTTTACAAAGCCTGCGTCCACTGGCAAATCAAACTAAACAATTCAGTAAAAACACCTGAATTTTCACGTGTGGGTCTACTAATATACTTATAATAGACAGTGTATCTTTCTCTCTGTGTTTGTCCGTCCGGTTACTTCCCATGTATTACTGAAGACAAATTATTGAAATGAAATCAGAAAATGTATACATATATTATAAACATTGTATTGCGGATATCAAAGGTACCAGATCACTATAAAATCTGCCATTTTTTCAGTTAAATGTTTTCTTCTCTTAAAAGTCCATGTTATCAGTAGATAAGATACAGAATGAAAGTTTTGTATATATTCCTGAAAAATATTGAGGTTCTGACGGTAACACGACTAAAACTGAAAAATATATTTTATATCATAGATCTTTAATTGTATCCCTTTTAAATCGTGGAATTTCAGCGGTTACTCTCTAGGCCAGTGATTCTCAAACACGGTGCTGCGGCACACTACTGTGCTGCGAAACCAAATTTAGTGTGCCGCGAAACAAGAAGATGTCACAAAAATCTACGTATACCTTTCATAAAGTTTGAAACTAATTTCCTCTCAAATCCCAAACAATGTAAATTATTAGGTTGTTACAAAAATAATGGCCGCTCGAAGGTCTGGGGTTTGAAAAGTAATTTTAACACAACTTTTTTAGTTTATTTTCGATGAACCTTGGCATGCATAACAATTAATGTGTGCTCATTAATATTTTGTAACTTCTTTTCAGACAGAACATAATTTTGAAGGATAGAATCCCTCCATGATGAACATGACAAAACATGACTTTCGCCTACTTATGTTGCACGAGTTCAAACTTGGGCACAACGCCTCCGAAGCTTCTGCCAATATCAACCGAGCATGGGGAGAAGAGTCCACAAGGGATCGGACAGTACGAAGGTGGTTCGGGAAATTCCGGAGTGGTGATGAGAGCCTTAAAAATAAAGAGGTAGAGGATGTTTGGGTAGTCTCGAGAATGAGCAATTGCATGCGGTTGTTTAGCAAAATCCACGTCAAAGTGTTAGAGAAATGTCTCAGACACTTGGTGTCAGCATTGCAACAGTCTCGCGCCATTTGAAGATCATTGGAAAGGTGAAAAAGCTTGATAAATGGGTTCCTCATGAGCTCAATGGGAATCAAAAAGCTTAGGCGTTTTGAAGTGTGCTCGATGCTCTCTCTGCGCAACACCAACGATCCCTTTCTTGACCGAATTGTCACTTGTGACGAAAAGTGGGTCCTTTATGATAACCGTAAACGATCAGGTCAATGGCTCGATCGTGATGAGCCCCCCCCCCAAACACTTCCCAAAGCCAATGTTGCACCAGAAAAAGATTATGGAGACTGTCTGGTGGTCTGCAATAGGTGTTATTCACTACAGTTTTTAGGGAGTCAATGAGACCATTAATGCAGAGAGATACTGCAATGATCTCGCTGTTACATGCTCGATTGAGCGAAAAGAGACCAGCATTAGTGAATCGACGTGGTCCAATTCTGTACCACGATAACGCGCGACCACATGTTGCAAGAATGACCGTCCAGAAACTCACAGAACTGGGATACGAGACTTTACCACATTCTCCATATTGTCCAGATCTTTCACCTACTGATTATCATTTATTCAAGCACTTAAGCACATTTTTGGATGGTAAACTTTTAAGTCTAAGCAATAGGTGGAAACGACCTTCAAAGATTTTGTTGCATCACAGACATTAACTTTTTATCAACAAGGGATAAATAATCTCGTTGTCCGATGGCAGAGATGCATAGCTGCTCAGGGTTTATATATTGACTAAGTTCAACATCTCTATTGTTCATTTACCAAAGATTGAATGCACGCTTCTGAAATCGACCATTATTTTTGTAACAACCTAATATTATTCAAATGTTAAATTTTAGTGACTTAAAAGTTCAGATTAAGCCCCACAAGCAGTGCTACAAACAACAAATTGTACCGTAGTTATTGCAAAACCTTGTGGATCGCAGTACGGCAGTTTATTATCATAATTGTATGAAACGCATTCAATTATAACGTTTATCTCGCGAACTAATAAAGAACTACATTTATTTAAATGTACGAGCTTTTCGTTCATGTCATGTCAATAATTTTTCTTTAACTTTGATTAAATTCAGATTACTTGCTTGCTATCATTTTACCTTCACTATCGATTAGGAATCAGACGATAAATCAAGTCAACGAAGTGATTTTATCTCCATATAAGCCATATATTATGAATATCGCATTTTCGAAAAACTTTCACTGTTTCTTCCACCATATTTTAAAGCTGAACGAACCTATTTGAGAGCTAGCACAGCGGCGTGACTGCCACCACTGTGCTGTCATCTAATTAGTTTATCACTGTCTGTTGTGGCATACGTGAGTGACAGTGTGTGTTAACAGTTTTATAATATAACTCCCCCTCTCAGTAACAGTGGATAAGTTAATAAAAAGAAAAGTACTAAGTGCCAACTGTGAGTCCACTAACAGCAAGAAAATGACAAAACCCGTCAACTCTAGTGCAAAAAAAGCTAAAGTTCACCACGACCGATGATACAAAGATGAATATTTGCAGTTAGGAATTTCTTGAACTGGATCAGTTGAGCGGCCAAGTCCATTATGTGTTGTTTGTGGTGCTACGTTGTCCAATGAATCGATGGTACCAAGTAAATTAGAAAGGCATTTCACTGCTAGACATTCCTATCTCAAAAATAAAGATGTTAGCTATTTTCAAAGATTGTTAGATCAACAAACAAAGCAACAAACCCTTTTCCAAAAAACTTGGAACATATCAGAAAGAGCTCGACTTGCTTCCGTCGAAGTGGCAGAACTGATAGCAGTGAAATCTAAACCTCATACTCTTGCTGAGTCTGTTATTTTGCCCGCTTGTAGGAAGATGGTTAAATGCATATTAGGAGAAAAAGCTGAAACGGAAATAAACAAAATACCCCTATCAAATGATACAATTAGAAGGACAATTTCAGATTTATCAACAAATATTGAAACCTAAGTACAGAGCTTAATGAAAGTATCAAAATTTGCCTTAATAGCTGATGAATCGACTGATATAAGCAATAGTGCTCAGTTGCTTGTATTTGTGCGTTTCATTCGTGGAGATGAAATCATCAATCAGTATTTTTGATGTACTCGTAATGGTATGCAAACAGCTTGTAAAGGAGTTTATATTTTTGATGTTGTGACAAGCTATCCTGAAAAAATTAATTTGAGCTGGAAGTCTTGCGTTGGTATTTGCACTGATGGAGCACCATGTATGATTGGCAGTATTAAAGGCTTCGCTTCACTAGTACAGAAATAAAATCCAAAAGTCATTCGTACACATTGCTTTTTACATCGAGAAGTTCTAGTGTTAAAAGTATCACAGGAAGATTTGAAGGAAGTGTTGCAGAAAGTTATTGAAATGATCAATTACATTGAAAGTAAGCCATTGAAATCAAGGATGTTTGAAGCATTGTGCAAAGACAGGGATTCTAATCATGTTCGCTCACTTATGCATACCGAAGTTCGATGAATATCGAAAGGTAAAGTCTTATCTCGTGTTCATAATTTACATAATGAATTGATTGCATTTTTTAAAAAAGAAAACAGTGAACGATTTTGTAATTATCTCAAAATGTGATTTTTGGGTGTCTAAAATGGAATATGTGACATATATTATGTCATCTTAATACCGTTAACAGTAGTATGTAAGGCTGAAATGAAAATATCCTCACCTCAACGGATAAATTGGTAGCTCTCAAAAAGAAAATTGATATTTCGAAAGTCAGAGTCGAAAAAGGTGAAACTATGTTCCCTACAATACGTAGCTACTGAAAAAAGAAAATGATCCCTATGATAGTAAAACATTTATCTACACTTGGAGAAAGCATTAACCATTATTTTCCGTCATTGAACACAGAGAAGTACAACTGGATTCAAAATCAGTTCATTGATTTTCCTCATAATGAAGAACTTCAATTACATTAAGAAGAAGAATTAGCAAGTAGTTCAAGTGACTGCAGCTTGAAAATAAAATATTCTGCAGTTCCTATCGATAACTTTTGAATTTCCACAAAAAAAAAGAATATCCAGCCTTATCGGATAGAGCTCTGGCAGTCCTCTTTCAATTTTTCACTTTTTATCTGTGGGAATTAGGGTTCTCTACATTACACAATATAAAAATAAAAAAGATAGAAAAACTACGCTCCACTGAGGAAGAAATGCGAATGTGCTTATCCCATGTACGCCCAAGCATTGAAGAGGTTGCAGAACAGCACCAAGCACACGTTTCACACTAATAACAGCAAGTGGAAACAATCAGCACTAAAAATTTGAAACCAAATTAAAAGGTAAGTTTTGTTATTCGCATTTAAAATTGTTCCCTCTAAGGCTTAGATCTTTTAAAAAATGTAGCTATGGTATAATAATTTTCCATAGTTCACAGTACGGTTGCAGTACGTGTGCCGCGACATTTTCAATGGTTGATAAATGTGCCGCGACTTACAAAAGTTTGAGAAACACTGCTCTAGGCCATCTTATTGGTTGATAAAATACAGACTGAAAGTTCTGCATATATTCATGAAAAATAGTAATCTTAACACGATAATTCGTGGTAAATCTTTAATACATTCATCTCTATAATAACTAGTCTAATGTAAATAATTACCTAATCTGTGAGCGAATGCATTCCGCTGAAGAATTTCATTCCTTCTTTCTTGAGTTAAATTCGCTCGTGCAAGTCGATGCTCTTCGGCATCAATCTGAAGAATTTAATCCCTCTTTCTTGAGTTAAATTCTCTCGTGCCACTCGATGTTGTTCAGTGTCATGCCGAAGAATTTCCTCTCTTCTTTCATGACTTAAGCTCTCTCTAGCTACTCGGTGTTGCTCTGCATTATTGCGTAGAATTACTAAACACCGTTCAAGGGCCAAGTTTGCTCTAGCTTCTCGTTGGCGAGCAGCATTGCTTCGTCTTACCATTTCACGTTGTTCGTCCGATAGTTTTCGGCGTCTCTCTTGCTGTCGAAGTCTTGCTGCTTCTCTCTTACGGTTGGACACGTTTCTATACATGTTGGCCTTTTATGCCGGAATTTCACTCTGAAATATCATCTATTATCTCTTTGAAGTTTTTCAAGAAAATCACAATTCTGAAAACAATAACTCAATTTCCAAAATCTTTGGCCTTATAGCCTACTAAGTGGTAGCCAGGTTACTGGTCAAACTAATTTAAAACATTTCTTTTCACATTATCAATTAAAAATATCAAAGCATCATGATGAATTTGAACAGAAAAAGGCCCAAAGAAAATTTCTATTTGTAAAAATAAACCGATTGTGTATTCTGGATACCATAAGGCAAGTGATAGGGAATTAAATTGCCACAGAAAAATAATGCAATGGAATAATTTCTTGTATTTCTTAAGCTTTATCTTTGTTGCTATCAAAGCTATCCATTAGAAAAGTGTGATAGACGGACAGACGGACGAATGGACGCGGCTCTTATTATAGTATAGATATAATTTCAAATTTAGGCACATCTAAATCGTGTAATTTTTACAGGAACTATCTGGTCTACTTATATATAGTACATAGTGTATCTCTGTCTTTGTCTTTTTCTCTTGGTCTCTATCGTTCCATCTGTGTATGACCGTCATATTTCTTCCAATCTATTACGAAAGAAAAATGATTCAACTGAAATTAGAACAGATATACATGTATTATAAGCATTGTATTGTGGATATCAAATGCGCAGGATTACAATAAAATACTCTTTTTTTCGTTATCAGCATTCTACTCCTACACGGCCATGTTATCGGTTGATAAGATACAGAATAGAAGTTCGGTATATATTCATGAAAAAATATTTATTGAAGCTACAATGACTCGTAGTAAATCTATGATACATTCTTCTTCACAATAACTTAAAAATAAGTAAAATCCAATTCGTAGCATTTCCACAAGAACTGTCTAGTATATTATAGACCATGAATTATAAAGTACGAGGGTTGAAATCTCAGGCAACAACACGCCTTCGGCTGCTGTTCACCATAAAGAAAAGTTAAGGCAAGTTAATCATATGCTTGAGGATGATTTTTTTAAATGATGAGATTGACCTGGTCAACAATCACAAAAAAAGTGTATCTATTATGAGTAGTGAAAAACTGTTACCGATATTCATTAATTGTCTTTAGTTATATCTATGATATACTACATCATACTTCTACGATTACCGATGACGTTAGCCATTTTACAGGGAAGTAGAAATAGTTGCCGGTTTCAATCTTGATCTCTAGACATTTACCACCCGTCACCATCACGGTACTGACGTAAGATGCAATACTAGCTAAAGCGGGCTAGGTTGTTAGGCATGGGGAGCTCCTTTTCTGTAAGTTTTGGCTATGTGTATGTACTGCCTCGAACAAAAAGGAAAGTCATGAATGTATATCACTCTAACTATGCATAATTCAGTTATGCATTTTACAATGGTTTCATCAATAATTGAACTGCTCTTTTCTCATTGGATATCTTCAAATGGAAATCACAGAAGCCTCAATAACACTGCCCAACAAATGAGTTTCGATCATAATCTGCTATATCTTATACTAGTATCATACCTAATGTTCTACAGAAAACCATATTATTTTAAATTAATTTTACGTATTTAACTCGCTTATTACACCACGTGTTTAAGCACCGTTCCATCGTTACAATATGTTTGATTAATTATCGAACTAGAAATTTGTTGAAAAAAATGTGTTTTCAAATAATTACATGACCATAAGAATGCATTTATATACTATTTTTTAAATCAAAGGCTGCACCAACATTCACAGAAGTAGGAAACAGGCCAAGGATCCACATGGAAAACTTCAGCTATCAGGCTGTAACGAAAGTTCTGTCCGTTGTTTGAGTTATAATTTTAGGGCATCATTGCATCAATGTATAACTTATAAATCCCACATGCGTAACCATCTAAACCACTAAAATAGGGTTTCTTTTTTTTTAGATTTTGTCAAAATTGTTATGATGAATAATTATAGTACCGAAATGTTCACTCCAAGTGAAGAACACATTAGACATATTTTACTGTATAAATTTAAGAAAGGTAATACAGCAATTTTAGCAAGATCTTTCAAAAGCACTTATAAAATTGAGAAGGTAATACAAAGATCTGTAGAAGATGGTTTTCACGTTTGAAAAAGGATGACTTCAGTCTAAAGGACGAACCAAGAAAAGGACGCTCCAAAGGACTCAATTCTGAGGAATTACAGGTGTTCATTGATGAAAACCCTTCCAGTACAACTATAGAACTCGGCAAAGAGTTTAATATGAGGTATGTGACCATGTATCGCAAAATGATAAGACCTAAACTGCTTACTCAGTTCTCTAGTTTTACTGGTACGGTTTTCATCAATGACAGCCTGCAATTCCTCAGAATTGAGTCCTTTGGAGCGTCCTATTCTTGGTTCGTCCTTTAGACTGGACGAAGATCCTATTTGACATCCAGAATTCATCCTATGCACGGATGAATTCTGTTCTTCTTTTCATGAAGGTTTTTATTGTTTTCAGCTGCTGAGAGTTTTTCTAATTTAATTCTCGTCAGCATCGTTGTACCATTTTCGCATGGAAAGAGTATTGTTACATGTTGAAGATATGGTAATGAAATACAAAATTGGAATAAAATAAAGAAACTGAAACTAACCGTTTGGTTCATTCTTGGTTTGCTAATCAAATCCCAAGCAATCTAAAGTGAAGGCCTCAATCACGCACATGCAATTTTATCATGCCTACAACTTTTAGTCCTGCACACGTACCTTAATCACTCACAGGGATTTCAGTCACGCACATGCACTCCTTATCATCCACCGGTCCCATTAGTGAAAGAGGATATAGAATCAGTAAATAATATTACTGGGATTCGTCATTCAAAATTTGTCAAGACGATTTTTGACGGTGTTCACAGTAATTTACACAAACAATATTTTCAGTTTGATGGTTCTTTGTTCCAGCAATGTTAACTGAAAAAAATTTATAGATAGGGCTGTCATGAACTTGGTTTTTATAATAAGAAATATAATGTAATTATATTATAATTATTAGTGTTAGGCCATTATTTCTGGTGCGCACATTATCATCTCTGTCAAACCATCCTTCGAGAGTAGCATCGTTAACGTCTTTGAGGTATTTTTAAGTCTCGATGAGTTGTCCTCAGTCTTTTTAGTTCTTGGTGAGATAAGTTCAACCTACTAAAGACGCCTATCGTAGCTGAGATTCCGAAGTTCAGGAATAATTTTAATTGTATTGTAGTGTACTGTCTCCATTTTGTAAATGTCTCTTTGCTGGATTGTAGGCCACAATTGCATTGCATATTCCAGATGTACCTGTACTAGCGTTTAATAGATTAGTAAAAAAATGTATTCAAATTTTCTTGCAATTAAACCAAAAACCCTGCTCAAATTTACATCTGCATCAACAATCATGATGTTGACGCGTTTTTCACGCTTTTTCACACGTTTGTCACGCTTGAGGTTTTCAGTGATAATGATGCTAAGATGTCTTTGTGGCTTAAATTGGTGTGCCATTCATTGTCTTTCGTAAAACGGTTACAATTCCCAACGCACATTACAGAACATTTATCTAAGTTGATGTTCATTTCCTTCTTTCGGTCCATTTTAGATGACGATTGAGGCTTGATCCAACAGTTACTCTTTCTGTTTCGCTGAACACCCTGCGACAGTTTCGTGTCGGCGGCGAATTTATTGATTTTACCGATGATTTCAATGTCAAAATTCTGGATGTAGATGTCGAATAGGACCCAGTCTCCAAAAAAGCATAAAATACAAGCCATTGCGTCAACGTTGTCGGAAAACATCATGGCTGTTAAAGAAACACGGTTAGATATAAATGGAAGACATTTCCTAGCGGAAGTCTCATTGAAAGGATACGTTTTGCATAATGTCGACAAGCCATCGCGCAGCAACTGAAATGGTGATCCCTTATTTGCATCAATAAAAACCTGCAACCACAAATCAAAGCTAAACGAGTTACAGAAAAACGGAAATACTTTAATAAATCTCACTATCTAACTGCATCCAAGGCAAACCATCAGAATTTTACTCGTGTATAAGAACCCAATTTGTACAGCAATTGAGGATGACGAATTCTATGGTTACCTTGATAATATCCTCAGTGATCTTTACGAAACACTAATCATGGGAGACTTCAATTTTCCCTACATTAACTAGACTACACGACAAAGTCAATCACCCGGTTCTAAACTTATTGATCTGAAGAATACAAATTCCCTAAGACACCATATCAACGAACCAACTTGATGGAACAATATTCTTAACCTCCTCATGACGACCCCTTACCTCAGCATAAATGGATTAGAAGTTACGGACAAGATAGGTGACCACCAGATGATAGATTTCACGCTCGAAGTGCACGACCCTAACACAAGGACTCGACAAAAACAAGTCATCGACTACAAACAGGTAAACTTTAAACCAATGAAATAAAAGCTCGGCAGCATTAATTACGAAGTACTCATGAATAATAAGACCCCCGAGAAATGCTACATTACGTATACTCAACGAAAAAATTGCAACTGCCACAGGGCACCATATCCCAACGGAGCGAATGAGGGCAACCAATAACCTCGCTTGGCTTACACAAAAAATTAAACGCATAACTAATACAAGGCAACAGTCTTATAGAAGACTTAGACGACACCGAATAGAATCCTATTATCAAGAACATACTTGCACCTACAGGACTGTTAGGCAAACAACGCAATCTACAAAACGAAATAAAGAAATTTCAGTTGCACCGCTAGACAAACTAATTCGAAAAGCTTCTACAAATATGTTAACGGCAGATAAGTCGAAAAAGACACTATCAGACCGCTGATCGATTCTGAATGCTCAACTCAAACGGACAATAAAAGCAAAGCCAGAATTTTTAATACATACCATACTTGTGTGTTCACTCACGAATAATTAACTGATATCCCGCCACCACATACTTCAAATCCTCATGAAATCCTGACATATGGCGTATATACAGTAGAAAAAGTAAATAAATAACTCAGCATTTCGAACTCATGTAAGTCAACCGGACCCAAAGGCTTTGCTCCCCAGATAACCAAAGAAACAGCCGAAGTAATTAGCGAACCCTTAGCAAATGTCTTCAATCGATCGCTTGAAACTGGATAGTTCCGGAGGACAGGAAACAGGCAAATGTCACTCCTATTTTCAAAAAGGGAAACAAACAAACCCCTGATAACTATAGTTCAATCAGTCTAACATATGTCATCAATAAAACAATAGAAAGACTATTCGAAGTCCGTATAACAAATACCTTAATGACCAAAATCTTATTACTGACACCCAGCACGGGTTCAGAGAAAAACGTAGCTGACGACTGAATAAAAACTGTAAACTTTTTATGTCTAGACTTTCACGAAGCGTTCGACAAAGTTCCCACAAAAAACTCATGATCCAAGTGGTAGCGTATGGAATACAAGGCAACTACTCTCGATGGATACGGAACTGGCTTGCAGTGAATCGCATAGTTCCACTACGAACGAATACCGCGACGAGGCATGTTTTCATCGACCAATGAGGAAACAGGACACACGAACTGAATCCAGCGACGAAGCTACACATTCGTTACGACCAGAAGCACGACGTCAATCAATGAGTAGTCACGTTCAGGCAGCAGAGCCCAGCCAACCGCCCAATATAAAGAGGCTGCAACCCTCTGTGTCACGGACTCTACCAAGCGCTTCCAAAGTCAACATATCCACAAGAACTCTCATCACCTGAAGAAAGCACATAACCAATAGCAGAGCAAAGAAAGCAGATATCAGCCATCCTGTCCGTGGACAGGATGGGCTCAACAACCCACGCACTAACAAGAAGTGCACGTACTCCAACTCGCCACGCGCTCCAATTCGGCACGTCCCGACATGATATTTGTATGCCAGTACTCGACGTCAAGACGTGCGCAGTAAAGAATCAAGAACTAACATCATATTGAAATGTCTAAATACAGACAACTCATCCTGCCTTTAATTGTCGTTTCTCCTATTGGGTTCCTTGACGGTCCCCTACTCCATCAGGCGCTTACTCCGAGTAAGACACAACAAAGATATTCAATGTCTGCTCAGAGATAAGAGATGTCTGAGGGTTGGGACCGAAAAGTTATATCCAACTAACGAGTGATGATGCATTAATAAGCCTGTGATTCGACACACATATCATGAGTTCCTCAAAAGATCGTTTTAGGTGTGTTCCTCTTCATCATCTACATCAGCGATCTTGATATTGGAATCATCAATAAAACCAACAAATTCGCCGACGACACAAAACTCTGTCACAAAACATTCATTGAAAGGACAGAATAACTATCCAATCCGACCTCAACTGTTTTCTATAATGAACACAAAACTGGCAAATGAACTTCAACATTGATATATGTTAAGTAATGCCCGTTGGTGCAAACAACCGGCATTTTCAAACACGATGAATGTCATCCGATTAAAGCAGTTCAGTAACAAAGAGATCTTGTTGTCATTCTCACTAAAGATCTCAAACATGACAAACAAGTGGAAAAAAGCATCAAAAATACGAACAGAATTCTTGGTTTCATTGCACAAAACTTTTAACACAAATCAAAGAACATAATATTACTGCTCTTTAAACCACTCATTGAGCCATATTTAGAATATGCAGTGCAACTCTGGTCTCCCACCCTACGAATAGATATCAATGGAATAAAAAATTCAACGTAAAACAACAAAAATTATTCCAGAACTCTGCAATCTCAGCTACGAAAGATGTCTTCATCAGCAAAAACTCATCTTACTAGAACAAAGAACACTGCGAGGATAACTCGTTGAGACCTATTAGTATCTCAACGGCCTTAACGATGTTACCTTGGAAGGACTTTTCGAAAGAGACGTTAACATGCAAACCAGAACTAATGGCCAATAACTAATAATAAGAAATTTCAAGACATTCCAAACTATAAACTTTTTCCCGTTAAAATTGCTGCAACTTGGAACCAGCTGCCGAAAACATCGTTTCTACTCGCACTGTGAACACATTCAAAAATCGTCTCGACAAATATTGGATTACGAACCCCTTAGTATTATAATATACTAGTCTATGGCCTTAAATCCTGGGGTCAGTATATGATTGTGATATATGTACGTGACTGAAATGCCTGTGCGTGAGTGAAGTGCGTATACGAGCCTGAATTGACTTGCTTGGTTAAGATGTACCTGCATGATTGATGCCTTCACTTAAGACGGCATGGGACTTGGATACCAACCCAAGAATGGGCCAAACAACTTGTTTCTATTGCCTTATTCTATTCTATTATATTATATTCTAAAACACTTTCTTGGGGTACTTCTGATGTCATATACGTCTAATCATAGGTTGACAATGACTTCTACTCGTTGAGTTCAGTCAGTGATCCAGTTTCGTTTCTATCGAGCGTATGGATCATATATTTCGTTAACTTCCACTCTGTCGGGAACACTCATGGGGGCTTTTTAAAGCTGAGGTATACAGCACTAGATGTACGGGTTTCATTCAGCCGTATATCGGGCTGACTTCTCAAAAATATTGAGGAGGTGTGTGAAATAGCTACATTTTTCCTAATCCATTCTAGGTATTGGTAATCAAATTTTGGACCGGAGGTATTTTATTATGTGAATTTTGCGTAATCTTTTCATCGTTTTGCTGACGACATCTGTCACCACCAGCTTGGTCGAACCACCAGCTTGATCGACTGGTGACCGAACTCGCTTGCAATACGCGAAGACCCGGGTTTGAGGTGCATTGCCGCGGTGGTCAGTTTGTGTATGACTATCGCTTGGCTAGAATTATGGCATGGGACTTGGATACCAACCTATGAATGGGTCAAAAAGCTCGTTTCAATCTGCTCATTCTACTCTATATTCTATTCTACATTGATAGGGCCATAGTTGTTAAGCACTAGTTTCGAGGTTTGCTAAGGGTTGGGTAATTACTTTCGATGTTTCTTTGAATGTTAGGGGAACAAAGTCATAGGGTCCTGTTGATTTGAGTGGGCTTAGAAAGCTGAACTCTTTTTATTCTCCTTGTGCTGTAAATATGCCTTCTGTCAGGATTTGCTGAGGGTTCAAGGTATCAGGCTGCAGGATATCAATTAAGTCTTCGCGATCGAACACAAAAGGAAAGTATGTATTCAGAATTTTAGCTTTGTTTTTTATGGTCCGCATGAGTTGAGCCATCAGGGTCAAACAGTCGTCTAATAGCATCTCTTTTGAGTCGTCTGTCATTTACGTATTTATAGAAGCTTTTCAAGTTTGTTTTTGCAGCTACAGCAACTTTAATTTAATTATTAAATATCATTATTAATTTCATTATTATTAAGCTGTCTATTGGCATCATGTTTCGTATTTCTTTAGCTGCCAGCTAATTTGGTACGATGCCCTAGTGTTTTACTCAAAAGTTGTCTTGTTGTCTCCTGATATTGGTTCTTCTTGCTTAATTCTGTATTTATTTCGAGTAACTCATTGGTCCTTATCCGGACTGGTTTCGGTTTCAGCTTCATGTCTAGTTTCGGTTTTCCGGATTTCAAGTTTTCAGGTTTGGTCCTCGATCTTGGCCCCAAGTTCTGCTCAGATTTTGATAGTGTTCATCAATAAATCTGCAAGCTACGGAGCCGATCGTATCACTTCCCTCGAAGAAAACCCCCACCAAAACAACGACTGCAGAAAAATAGCTGATCCCCAAATTGTTGATCCCTGTGAAGAAATGCCCTCCTTCAAAACATTCATATGAAGCTCAAAAAAACAACTCCTGTGAAGAAATATTCTCCTGCGAAACATTTATATCCGGCTCGAAAAACAGCCCAGCTAAGAACATACTGCCCCACCGAAGAACAATGACTGCATCGAAAAACACACTACTGTGAAATTCGACCTTCCTTCAGCCAACAGCTGAAAGCCATAAGCGATCAAGGAATTCCTTCGAAGACACATCAGCCTTACAAGAGGAGGCAACCGCAGAAACTGTCACTGCACCACTGCTCCAGCCCAGCCTCAGTCAGGCTGGCTTCAATTAGCCTCTGTTGGCCTCTGATCAGACTCCAGAACAAACTCCGCCAGGCTTCCAGTGAACGTTAGGGAAGTAAACTAATCGTAAACATTTTCACCGTGCTGTGTTCGTGTCTACTTTCTGTGCGTTTTTCCTGCTGCTCTATTTACCCTTCTCTATATTGAGTTATTTTATTTCCTCTCACCATCATTCTTTATTGAGGCTGGTTTCCTTATTGCTCATATTTAATTTCGCTTCACGAATTTCGTAACCTGACTCATGATGCCTATACTTTTGAGAATGATTATAACATCTGATAATGATTATTCCATTTGATCATACTGATGGCGCACGTTCATATCGCACGTGCAACCATATGCTGTAAATTCCAGAGACTAACTGCTGAGTAAAAATTTTACTCCCGTCAGAGAGGAATCCGCCTCATTTATTGAGGAAATCAATTAATCATGCATTTTAAAACTGAAACGTTCATTGATATTAAACTCAAGGCAATTAAAGTTGCACTTCATCTTTGATTAATGCTGGTATCATCCAGTACTCGAGTTACCCTGAGACTTCACACCGTCTTCGTTCCGAAGAAGGAACCGGACAAATGTCATCCATGCAGTTCAACTCATATATCTTGAATACATGGTGTGCGTTAACTGTATCAGATTCCCTGTCACAAGAGCAGCTCATTCTAAGGACCGCGCTGACATGAACTTCACTAGCTCCATCGCCCCACGGGCATGCTCAAATTCTTTTTAACATTTATGCCTATGTTTGTATATATTGATATTGTTCTTTCTATTTTGTGCATAATCACGTGGTAGCTAAAGAGTTAACTTGCAGTGAAGCAGCTGAGCTCCCTTTTAGAGATCTAAAACAAGTTCTTGCCTACTTTCCAACTGACTCTGTCTTTCTCCATTCAGAGCATTCGCCGTCACTTTCATACAGCTCATTGTAAGAAATTAACTCTGATTAAGGCACAGCTGCACCTTCGTTTGTTTAAAGCCCTGCTTCAGCAGGCAGTGCATAGAGTTCAGGAGAGATACGCTAACGTTTGGGAGAGAGAGGCGGCACCGTTACGGAACTCTGACGGAAGTCCAACACGGTCCGTTACGCAAGGGTGACGACGGCTACATCTACGCATGTTTACGCGACGTCGAAACTGATATCCGGTGGTCACTGAGTTTATTTCTTCTTCTTAGAGTCTGATTTCGTCTATACCTGAGTTTGTGTGAATGCATCTTTGTAAGTGATTTCCTTAAATTATTATTATTTATCTAACTAGGTTAAATACTCCTATTGGCTCATCATAGAACGTTCAGGACATCCTCCATTGAGGGTGCTTAATGAATTAGTTTGTTTCGGGGTCTAGAATAGTTAGAATGGAGGATTAGGTTTCCTTTATTTCTAATTTTTCCTGAGCAGACGAACTTTTACTTTTCTTTTCTGTCCTTTTGGTGAACCTAACTCTTACTTTACCCTCCGCTATGGTAGGGTTTCTAAATTCTTTATTAACCTCTGAAAGTTGCATTATTTGCACCCACTGGGCTTCGTCAATTAAGTTTAGGTGAGCAGCGTGTAATCACATATCTCTAGTTTTGTTAAAATTGAATTAAGTTAAATTGCCTTGACTTTAAACAGTGTAATTTATATACGATGATAGTTTTTACTTGGTGTCCATTTTCAGTATCGTTTGTTCTTTGATCCTGACACCACCGGCCGGATTCTTGTTGCCTTGCACCGTCTTTAAACCGACTTCTCCTCATTGCGGCTTATTCTCCATCAGCTTCTCATTGCCTTTCTGCAGGAGCAGAGTTGCCCGCACCTGTTTTAGTTGTACTGCACCGAAGCGGTGCAGTAGATGCTCCGAAGTCGTGGTAGACTTTATTTCTAAGACCCGACGAGCAGTGAAGTCTGCTGGCTCTCACAGCATCAAACTACGCTGTTGACTCTGCTCTTGAACACAGCCCTTCGTTTCTCGACGTACGTTTATTGCCTTGTCTTAAGAACTTGACTGAACTAAAAACGATGCATTTTTATGGCAAAGTTACTTGCTGCATTTCAAGTCGCTCGTTGGTTGTATCTGATTCTATTTGAAATGAATACTTACATAATATGATCACCCGTAGCGACAACAATTTGCATTCTCTCTTTAGTATATTACGGCAGTTGAGTATATTAAAGGCCACAATAAGATTATTGTCCCCTACTATATGTCTCGCTCAGTGTGTATTCAATTTATTTACATTTTCTATTCCAATCAAAAGTTGTATAATCTTGCGTCTGCGCCAGCTGAAGATGATGCACTAACGTCTTATCAGGAATGTCTCGGTAATTCAGAGATCTCTCTAAGTTTAAATAAAGTTAGGCTAAGTTGTACTTTTTGTCAACAGCACTGTCTCATTGGTTATCATCGTGTTTATTTTCGTACGAATATCTCACTTCTGGTGCCTTAGGAGTACTGACTGACAAGGAGTATTTCGAATTTAACTGTATATGTGTAAATTTAGTTATTATTCTAAGCTTCTTTGACGCTCCACTTCTGGTGGGGGTACACCTGTATTGCCTCGGATTCATCGTAATTAATATAGAATGATCTTGGAGTCGATACAAAAATACGATGTATTTTAGTAATATTTTAGAGTAAAGTTGTATATGTATTTCACATCATTTGAAACTAGTATTTTAAAGTGAAAAATTTAATCGTAGTTGCAACTTCAAATTGTAACCCTCGTCTATAGAAGATCTTAGTCAATCACGAGCCTTGAGGCTTAGTGCCCAGCAGTTCGGTCCCAGCTATCGCCCAGTTAGCAGCAATTCTATAAGCGCTTTCAGTCTTTCTTTCTGACGGGTAAGTTTCTATTGACAATGTGTTTGAGTTTTGAATTTTACTTACGTACTAGATATTCTTGAAACTTGTTTTTTTGCTGAGCCTAGATGTTCACCAGTAGATTTAAGATTTCTTTGTTGAAGCAGTTTTGATAACATTTGTATTTGACAGATTGTATTCCTAAAATCTCATTTCAGCGTGGTTACATTTTCATTCAAATGATTTAAATCGTGTTTGAAGTTGTCGTGCTATTGATTCGTGTTACTCCAAGATTTATAATTAATCCAAAGATAGAACATTTTGAATAATAACTATTGCATCAGCCATCAAATTCATTATCTAATTTCGTCTCACTCAAGTTTCTACGTCTGAGTATTTATGACGGGCATACTAGAAGATCGACCAGCCATTTTGATACGGGTATTAAATTTCATGGCCTCGGGTAGAAACTGTCTATTGGCATCTCGTTTTGTATTTCTTTAGCTGCCAGCTAATTAGGTACTATGCCTTAGTGTTTTATTCAACAGTTGTCTTATAATCTCTCGTGATATTGGTTCTTCTTGCTAAATTCTGTATTTATTTCGAGTTACTTATTGATCCTCATCCTTACAGGTTTTGGTTTCAGATTCAGTTTCAGTTTCGGTTTTACGGTTTTCAAGTTCTCAGTTTTGGTCCTCGGTCTTGGCCCCAACTTCTGCTCTGATTTTGATCGTGTTCATAAATAAATCTGAAAGCTACAGAGCCAATCGTATCACTTCCCTCGGAGAACGCCCCCCCCACCAAAACAACGACTAGAGAAAAATACCCGTTCTCCAAAAATCTAAATCTAAATGATAATCTATCGATCATCTAAACTATAATATAGTTGGTGATTCAGGCGAGAGGTCTTCTTTCTATCTTCATCCGCTGTGGTCCATCCTCTCAAATCTTCTCTCAAGGATGATTGGAACAGCTTTTATTTTTCGTTACAGCTGAAAAGTTTAAATATATCAATCTGATCTGTGGAAATATTACTGGTCTATTCAAAATAACCTTCTAAAGTTATACTTCTCTCGCGCATAAAACCACATGTTTATTCGAAACTTAGAAATTCTTAAAAGTTAACTCATAGTGAAACAAGTTGATCAATATTGATAAGGCTAAATGTCTGACATTGAATTATTTTCATTTGCAGATGAATGGGTTTCATACGAGTTTATTGGTATACACTTATGGTAAAGCCGATGCCATTTTTGAGCTAAAGTAAAATTGTGCACGTCTTTAATCTCAGATTGACAGGGAGCAAACTCAAGTTGCTTACTAACTTATGGGTCTTGTTCCACATCTCCAGGACTGTGTATTGTTACACTTGAACTGTAAAACGATTCCTTCGATACGTTTTAAGAAGTATAAAGGTTACCATTTTTAAAAGAATTTACAAAATATTCGTTATCGACGATTGGTATTATTTGTTCGAAAGGATTTTAAGCCAACGCATTCTTTACGATATTTTTATTGATAATATAACTTAAAATTCCAAAAAAATATTATTTGGGACACTTTTATGCTTTTTTGTGCTCCTGGCAACTTTTAGGTTAATTGGCTTCCATTGTTGACTTCGTTGCTACGTTACTGGTCTTTGAGCAAGAAGTTTCATGAAAGTCACTGCTTTCTTTATTGACGAAGTCTATCAAAATTATGACATTAATACAAGAAAATTACTAAGATGATTGTTCAAGCTTCGTACTATAACTCAGTAATCAACAGCTCAGTCTGGATTGCAGTTCTGTTGGCCTTATTAGGATCAAAGTTTTATCACTGAGTTTCTGATGTACTAAAATTATAAGTTACGCTCACATTCCAGTGGAGAAGCTGCTTATGATGATGTTGATCATGCCCTGTTCGCTGAGTTCAGGAGAATTGTCGGTGATCTTGTGCCGCGCTCTTGTTTGATTTACTCCAGCGTAAGCAAGAACGTACCGCAAGTCTCCCACTTTTGAAAACTCTGAAAGGAAAAAAAGTTTCCACAGGTAATTAATTTTACCAATCGGTGTTTAACGTCTGAGTAACCACAGCTCATTACCCTTTGGTTATCCAAAGATCATAAGCGTTGGCAACAGGTGTTTAGAGTTTGGTGAACCATTAGTTAGAATTTTCATGAAAAGAAATTGACATCTTCGAGAATGGTGAAGCTAGCTGAACAAATGGCTTTTTAACCGTATTGAATACATGAGATTTTGAATAGCTAAAATTTGAATCGTTATATCGGTGGTTCTAAACCTAGGGTTGTAACCCCCGAAAATTACGTTTTTTTGGGTGTATCGCAAAGGATTTGAGAAAATTCAATATATTTTCATGCATTTGAATTAGCCAGTTGTGTTGGAATTGTAACACTGATAAGACTATAATCTGCCAGCCCCTCGGTCAGTTCATAGTCACTCTGGCTCTTTGACAGCTAAGGCAGTTGTAATTCCAGATTCACTCAATGAAGAAACAAGGTAACTTTTCTTCTTTCACTGTCTCTCACGTAACATAAACAAAAGCACCCCTTGCCAAATTTCTCATGAAACAACTGCTCAACAAACGGCATCAAAAACATTTTTGTCATTTTTCGTTACTAGCACATCAAACGTGAATTGATGAATTTGCTAAAATGAATAATGAACTGACTATCCTGACAGAAAAAGATTAAAAAGTTACGTACCATAATTAATAGCCTTATAGTGATCTCTCTCATTCGACTGTCCCAACTCTCATATTTCTTTTATCTCCAAAGAGATACATGAATATATTTTCCTTGTCTTACTTTGAGTGAGTGTCTTGGGTGTAAGGAAATGTCGAGGAACCCTACTAAAGAGAAGGCAAGTTGGAACAGAATAAGTTTAATAATGAGTATTTAAGTATTCTTCACGTTGTTGGTTCTTCTTCATTACTCTTGCTCACGTCTTGACATTGGAAATTGGGGCACCAACGTCTTGCCCATGCAAAACTGGAAAGTAGAATTGGAGCTGGTGGAGAATTCTTGAGAGTATGAAGAGAGCCCACCTATGGAGCATCTGTGGTTAGGCACATCTTGCTCGTACAAAGGATGGGGTTATTTCGTTTTTCTCTCTGCTGGTGTGCAAATGGAGTTCTTGAGGTGAAGAGAATTTAGTAGAGGCTGTGGTGAGAGGTCTTGACGTCAGGATTTCTTGGCAGCAAACGAGTAGCCATGGCCACACTGCGCATGCATCATACTTATATACCTATTTGGGTTGACGCTACTGCTGCAGCTCGCCTGTTGATCGGTCAACCGTATCGTGATGGCCTGCTACGTGCTATAGCTACAAGACAAAGCCTCATGTATCCAACATTGAGATTTGTTGGTTGATCTATGATTCTTTCGTTCTGCAGTGGCAGCTTACAGCATGCTATTGTTACTAGGCAGAGTTTCAGCGTGAGCCAGCCGTTCACTACAACCTCTTCCCCTTTCATTTCCAACCCACTCACAGTGTTTTCCTTTTATCATTGTTCCAATGAGATTCTAAAACGAGATTTTCCATGGTTGTTCAGCTGTTTCTACTTTGCACTATGTCTGTTAAGAAGCGTATGTAAAATGGGGCCTCTATTATGATGGATTTCACAAACATTATTCAGAACTTTGTAGTCAAGCCGAAATGTGTCGTTTCCACCACAGTTTTGAGTTGCAAGGATTGAAAGCCAGGCAAGATGAACCCATTTTTATTTTTGCTGAGCCATTTGGCGGAAAATTTTTATTCTTTTTCACACGAAACGAAGTTTTGCTGCAGGCCAGTTGCATCGATTCCCCTGATCACTTTGACTGTCAGATTGAAGCAATGTTGGAGGCTTTATGCAGAATTGCCCCTTAAAAAAGTCCCATATAATAGATAACATCAGTAAAGACCTGCTCAAGCTCTGATTTCCGAAATCAATGTGGGTGGTTCTTGAAGAACAGCAGGCAATCAAGTTAAAGGATTTTTTTTTGTCCGAACGATAAAGACAGAAGTTGGATCTCAAACATGTTTAAGGATATCCCGCTGGATGTGACTCTCCGACTTGTATTGCGAGAAGTGCTCACAGTCCTAGTAAATATTAAAAAACATATGTAATAGGGAACAATGGTAGTAAAGTAAATAAGAATAGAAATCTATATTGAGATGTATCACTCAGTGCAGCATGAATCCACAGCACAATAAATCTGTTTTTCAAATCTTAACGATAACATCTTATGGCTAACGGTGACGTCATAGTAAATTTTTACTCAGTAGGTAAAACCTAGAATTACAAAATACTAGGAACATCTTAGACTGTAAAAAAACGTTAACTTCGGAAAAATTCGTCTATAGCACGTTACAGTTTGAGTTTCTGAATTTTTAGAATGTTTTATTCCACTCAAAGTTATGTTGACTCTCATTTGGCAAGGTTCTAAATTGCGTGCTTCAATTTTGAGATAAAATGGCAATGCTATTCGAGATTACATGGCGAAGGATAATCTTCTTCATGAAAATATTCAGGAAGACTGTTTTCTTACAAAAGTCACCTAGTTAGCAGATTTATTCTAAGAAGTGATTTATCTGAATATTTCACTCGATGATAACCTCATACGGCTGCTTGCAACCCGTGCCAAAGCGGAAGAATTCAAGTGTAAGATTCAACTTCGTCAGAAAATTTCATGATGGTGACATCATTTTCTTTACTCAGATGAAAACTCTCCTGGATTCAATACAAAGTGAGTTTTACGTGAGGAGTTCTCAGCTCGTCTATTGTCAGTGAATACCAGCATCGGAAGATACTTTACAGGAGTGGACGACTTAAGCGTGTGGATCTGCAGACCCCTTCCAGTTAATGGCAGGGTTATCAGTGATACTAATGTTGCTCCATAAGTAATACTTTCTCATATAAGTGAGGATTCTCAGCTAAAAGTCGGCTTCAGTGAACATAAGTGCTCAATATTTGTTTAGTGTTTGTTGACTGTCACATTCATTCAAGACGTGCGCTGGCTACGTTGATCAAGACCTCAACAATCTATGGTATAACTGGGAGAACAGATTCTCATCAATGACAATACTGAAAACAAAAGCACGCAATGGGCTTCTGATCGATGCTGACATGAAGTTTTGCCAACCGAGCACAGTTATTTGTGCTGATGGACTTATGGCTTCAAAGCAGTTTCAATAGTATACAACTATGCACATTACCCTTATTCTAACATGAGAATAAAACAACTGGCGTACCTTGCATTCCGTCATCTATAAATAATCATCAGTAAATCATGGTAAATAGATCAGTGAAATCCCCGCCAAAGAATGCACTGAAATCACACTTGAGAAAAAATAAACACAAATTTAAATATGACCGATACTAGGTTTTAGCTACTGCTAATTTAATTGATGTGAGCCCACTCATGTTTACTCGGTTCACTTAGTTGTAATTTTTGTGCCTGCTATTCTTACCACACCAACAAAACTATTAAGAGGTAAATAAGCAAATTTATTTGGCAAAACAATGAAGATGTCTTCCTGGACGTCATTGAGCAAAAGTACTAAATATATACATACATATATAAATGTATATTCGTATACAGGGTGCGCCGCAAAAAAGTTTTTTTTCAAATACTGATAACTGCGGGACTAATGGTCGTAGGAACTTCAGTGTAACTTAATATTGATTGTCATTCATTCTACTTTTATCAAATAAAATTATTGTTTATTCTTAGACATGGTTTATGAACAGGTAATCGAAAAGTGAGGATGTTTTTTTTCGCCAATGGGCGAGGGTAATTCTAGAAATCTTGTAAGTTTCAAATATGGTGGTAAAGCACTCGTTCTATTAGACGAGATTGCTTTCCACATGAATGGTGTTGGTAATTGTCAAAATAATAGATCATATTATTCGCCTTATAAGACGCCACCTAGGAATTTTTTCGAACGCAATCTCCCGAGGAAAAAATGTCAGTGGATTGGGTTCGCTGCGTCTGGGCTCGTTATTGGACCCATGTTCTATGAAGGAAATTTAATTGGCGATAAATACCTAAACAAGCTCAATAAAGAAATTATTTACAGTTGCAGGCTAGATCTTGCTGGCATTCAGTTCAGAATGGAGGAAGGAGCAACATCTTTGTCAGGCGTGGTACATGCATTGTCTTCTTTTTTAAAACCTACGAGGAAACGTAACTCTATGTTCTGAATTGCACTTGTACTTTGCACAAAATGAACAAATTTTGTAGTATTTGAACCGTACAATAACAAATTGGTGATAACATAATTTTTTTTCCTACAAATAATTCAAAAGAAAAGAGGTGTTTTTCGATAAAAGGGATACAAATAAATAGGGCTTTAGAATTGTTACCATTAACGTGTAGTAGATTTACTGTGTAGAGTAGAACATCCTCTGTACGAGTGGTTGTATTAATGCAAATCCCATACAATAGAATAAAATCAAATAAGTATAAAGAAAACTCAAAAGAAAAATCTAATTTGCGAAGGTATCACTGCAAGAGCACAAGTTTAACACAGAAACTTTTATGATGTGCTTTCATAATCAAAATACTTTTGGTAATGCTCTAACTCGAAATACTAGCAGTCGTATCGATTCACTTATTAAAAATTAGTTTCTCATTTATTTGGTAAGAACGCTGAGAGAAAGTCTTTCAAAAAAGTACGTCAAAAATTGACATGAATTTCTAATCAAGTTAGTTGTATAAAAATTCCAGGTCTCACATTCAATCCCTCGTCAGTTTCTCCGTCCTGAGTTTTCCCGTATTCCTGTTTCCTGATGATATTGGTGGCTTTTGATGTTTTATGACCAAAATTTCACAGAAAATTTTTCGATAATGACTGGTTGGCTTAAATAAATGTTTTAAATTGAAGCTGAGTCTACCATCCTAATTCTTTACGAAGAAATAAGTTCATAAAAATCGTATTTCCCAAGAATTTGTTGAGGAAGCATTGGCAGACATACAGTAACATAATGAAAGATAACTTAGAATCAAATTCAAAAATTTCCTAGGCGTACGACTGTGATGTGAATAGGAAGATATGAAGGCATTGACGATGAGGAGGAAAACTTTGAACTAAGAAATTTTGTACGAGGAAATCAAAGTTTTCAGAAACTGTTTCCGGGCAAGCAGCTTTTGTGATGCATGTCGTAAGGAAAACGGTAGTTTCGCAGGAACTAGCAGAAACCATGCCTTAAGGCATAAAAATGATCGCATATCCAACGATTTCTTGAAATTTGATGATGTCGTTGACTGCGAGGTGAAATATGGATTACAAATTTGATTCGTTCATCTCATTCAAGGTTTTTGGGATAAAGTTCTTTCCCTCCTTTACAGAGAATCTTCTTTCATCAGATCTATTTTTTTAAGTTACATGCATCATTTACAAAAAAATCATTTCCTCCTCATTTGCTTAGTTTTTCTCGAAATTCCCGGCCTCCTTCTAGTAACAATCCTTTCTTTTTACATTTTCAAAATTCTGAGATTTAATTGGCAAACAAAACGCGCCTCCCATTAATTTCAGTAGAAATCGAATGCAGATTACATCTCTCATGCGCATGAAACGAATATTTACTTAGCAAAGAGATGTTTTCAATTTATTGCAGGTACCATTTTCTGATAATTACTTGACACCATACACTAGCAACAATGGTTACCATCAATCATTAAGCCTAGTCCAATTTATATGTTGATTTCTCAGTAGAGAGAATAGGTGAAGTTTCAAATATAAAACTGAGCTCTGAAGGCTAATTGCCCCATCAGCAAATGGAAAATTTTGACCTCAGCACAAGCAGCACTTGCATTGTGACATGGGCATATAAAGGACCAGAGTCATGAATCTATGAGCTCATATGTTCCGTTAGCAATGATACGCATATTTTCCAAAATCTTTTAGTACATGTATATTGGTAATAATGTACACTTAATTTTGGCTAATGTTCGGATTAACTCTATAGAGTGCTTTTTTAAACATTTTAAGTGTTTCCTAGTCCTAATTCAACAAAATTCTCAACTCAAGATTAAATCAACGACATTTTAGTCTTGATTTAATAGTATAATGTAAAATACATACCACAGCGATCATTCAATGTGCGTTATTTGTGAGCTTAAGTTAGCAGCTTGTCACTAAATAACAAGAATGAACGTGCTTGTAAATTCAATTTGTTCAAATCTCTGTCATCCAGGACTGCTCCTGAACAAATTGCAAAGATGAGTAAAACTGCGTAAATGATAAGTTTCATTTTTGCAATATTTTTTCTTCGACGTCCACTGCTAGGAAAGCGTGTATCTTGAAGAGGTGAACCACTCTACTAGGTTTAAAGAAGTGACAGGCTACGTCAATAGACAGAATGAGATTGTTGAGCCAAGCAAAGTGCTTCTAAATTCTCTTTCTTAAGATTCAAAATCCAAATAAGTTCGTAACAAAAAATGAAGGTGTCATTCCATAGCACTAAAAATTCGAAACTTTCATTGATTTACAACGAAAAACGAAGTTTTAACTTTACAGCACTACAATTGTGGGGAGAAAGAACACGAATACGTTGGCACTCTTTCTTATCTAATATTTTGCTCTATAAACTAATGGAATATACAAAATCGAGGTTCAGTGTTATCATCATATAAAAATTTAGAAATAGGTATTCTGTCACTGTAGAACATTATATTTATTTTGATGTGCCTATCAGACGCCATGTGCAGGTCTATTGAACGTTCATTTATTTGTTTTACGCTTTCAGTTCAAACATTTCTAGCAATTATCTAAGGTCCATGAAGAATGAGCGATACCGTGACTCCGATGCGTGTAATCGGAGACTCATAATCGCGAGATTTTTGATTTTGAGTTAAAACTTATTCATTTTAAATACGTAATTTGAAGCGACGGCAATTGATACTATATGTCAACTCCGTACTCGTAGATGGACGCTTGGTTTTATGTGTGTAAATTGCCTGAAACTCAATGTCGGAGGTACAGCTTGGGTGAGCTGTGGTGTTTTATCATTGGATTTACAGCACAGACGCAACGCTCGATGTTTACGTTATTAACCACTTGTACAGTGCCACTGTTTCATTGGAAATTCAGTTTTGGTTCTATTAAAGTTTTGTCGGCTAGTTGAGCGATTGAGCATGCCTCTGAGGAAATTAAGACTAGAAATTGGCAAACTTGTTTTAGTGCTTCTATGAATATGGCTGCTGTCACCAAGTCAAAAAATGTTCGAACTAAGCATAGCAACAGTGCTGTTAAATGTAAGAATGAAGTGTAATAGTTCAGGATTTCAGGTACGATGTACTTCATTTAGAAAATATATTCAATTTCATATATCTTGTAAAAACTGTTTTTCATCAATTCCAAGGAAATGAGGCTCCAAACAGAATCACAGTTCATCATCAGATATAATATATACTTCCTATAATCGTAAAAGTTCACTTACGACATTCTTGTCAAAATGAATGTGTGGGAAATCACGTTACTACCCTTATGCAGGGTGTTCAAAAATTATAGTTACAACTTGTTTTGCCCAAAGTTAATGATGAAATGAAATTATAGGAATCATACTAAAATAAACAAGTAAAATAAACCATTAATATTTCTAAATATCTATAATGTATTCAATATGCTTTCCATTAGCGTCGATAACCTGCTGCAAACCTTTAGAGAATGCTTGACATGAGTCACGAATAATTGTTTGGGGATTTTTGCCCATTCCTCCTTAGCTCTTCAGCTTCTCCCAGGTGGATTTTACCAATTTTTATGTTTGAGCTGTTTGAAGGCGACCTTGCCCTGGCCTATTAGCTCCCTTCCCAGTCTCTCTGAACCACTTAAGTGTTCTCCAAACCAGCATTCTGTTCACATTTGGTGATTTGACAATGTCCCTTGATGACTTTTTTGACTTATGCAACTCTACAATTGCTTTTTTACTATTTGGACCTTTACCTATTATCTGGTAAAAAGTCTGATAAAAGTTTAGATTATATTTTAACATAAATAGAATAGTTGTAACGATAAATATTAAACAACCTGTAAACTTGAAGAGAAATGATAAGCCGGTCGTCTAACATTAGGGGATTTATTTACAACAAAAAAACAGAACTTAAATGAGAACAAAAAACTAAGATCTTGAGCAAGAACCAAAAACAATACATGCACATAAGGCACACAATAAATAATTTAGAAAATAAAGGAATTGTACGTAAAAAGAAGTAATCACAAAAAGGAATGTTACAAAATGAAAGCCACAATTCCATGCGTTGAAGTGTTGCAATGAGTTGTCCTAAGTTAAATAAAGCTTTGATAAAACAATTATAATACATAATCATCTACTTTCCGTGAGTCACTATATGAAAAAATAACATACGACAATCGACACGGGCCTTAGATAACTGCTAGAAATGTTCGAAGCATAAGCATAAGACAAACAAACAGGTGAACGTTCAGAGCTAAGAATGTAATCCGAGCTAGCTTTGGGAAGCAATGCTACTAAACGACTAAAAAACTGTGTCATACGACGCCATAGAAAGATTGACAACCGCGTTACACTATGAAACTTCACTGATGAAAAGACATGAGCAGTTGAAAAAGAAAAATAAAAAAAACTAGGCAATGATATGATTGAATTCCAAAAATATTATTGAACCTCAACATTGGTCAATGATGCAACTGCCTAGGGCTCAATAATGCAGAAATTCTCCGAACTGGTAGAGAATGACAAGCAGGGAAATTGTGCGAATTGCTGAGACTTGCACTACAGAAAAATCATATGGAAACTTGGAAATCAATGTTAGTTAAGCAAACACCATTACTTGGAAAGGGAAATTCTATAAGACATTAAATGCTAGTTCTACTACCAATGCTGTAAAGCCAACTAAACCTATGGCCAAATGAAACATGTTTTCAATATTCTCTTGCAAATTACGTAGTTTAAATGCATTGAATATGTCTAACGTATATGGCAATATGGCTGAACTGAAATATTCCCTACTTATGGAATCTCAATCTATGTTGAGTATAAAGATTTCATAGCAACTTTCTATCCAAAATACAGGAATATACAGAGTACAAAATAATTTGGACATAGGTAACTGAACACGTTATCAGAATTGAACACAATAATTAATTATGCTTACCCGTCGAAGAGATCGAAAACTTCACAACGAATAAGACCAGTAAAACTCAAAGAACGTGTCTTTGAGGAAAGCCGCGGGATAATAACAGCTATTATTTCAGTCGATAGCCTCTTTGAATTAGTGTTGCCACTTCTATTTCAAGAGATTTGAAATCAAACTTCGTTATGCTACGAAAATTAAGGTGCTTTCTAATCACATAAGCATCGAAATCTACATTGATTTGGTGTAACATAAATTTTAAAAAGAGTATTTTTAACATCGTAGTATAATAAGTTTAACATCATAATGGCATCTTCCACAAAATGGACGTACGGCTCTCAACTTGTATGTCACACACATTTGACAACACTGAATTTGTTCCTGATGACAGTGAAAAAAAAATATTCGGTTGTGTTGTCTCCTTCGCCAGACTTGATATTATGATTAATATTATCCAATTGAACTTATTTTCAACTCACTCGAATAAAATTTACTTTTTAGAATGTCTCAGCGATGATTAAACAACTTATGGTATCATGAATATGATTATCTATGCAAGATGCAAAATCTAGGCACATCGAATGTCATTCAAAAATCTATGGTCTTAAAACAAGAATTCTTATCGGATGACGGAATCAGGTTCCTGTATTCACAGCAGTTTGAATCTTGGTCATTTGTAATACACGAGAGCATGACTAAAATCGCAAAATTACTCAATTTTTAGCAAAGGTTTTTCCAATGAAGTAGAAAATTTACATTTTTGTGAATTTCACAGTAAGCTTAGAAACATTGATGTTACACCGGATGAAATATTTACTCATCATATTTCCTTACAGAAAAAATAAAATCATGAGTTCAATTTCAAGGAATCCTTCCAATGTTGGAAACTTCAATTCTTTGAAGTGAAATGGTGACATAAGCTTCATTCCTCTTAGTCGTTCAACAATATTGTACCTGAAATACCAAATTAAACTTTGAATTTATTCCCCCCGCGACCGAGTGAGTTAAGATAAGTTTGGGTATCGAGAAACCAACCTAACTCACTGAACACAAGGTTCCATCTTTTCGTGCCGGTTTATTGGTTTAGCCACAGGGGCAAGGTAGTACAAGTGTGTAGGTCTGCACTTTCACAGAACGATAACTAAACTTTGGATACTGAAAAACCATTTCTTCCACAGCAATATACTCATAAACCTTTCACCTCTGTATTTTGGGAAGGAGAGGAAAAACAATAACGAAACATTTCGTTATATCGTAAACATACTATAGTCATAGTTACATTTCCAGCATGTTATGATTTGATGTCACACAGTTTTTTGACAGAAATGCTCTATAAAACATACCTTGGTTAGCGCTGAAGACCTCACTTCGACCACAGGGAATCTCGATGTTCCAAGGCCTCAATCCAAGTCTTTTCGATCGCCTGTCTTTACTACATAAGCGATTAACCTACTAAGAATAGTATATCCAAAGTTTAAATCTCAATCTTTTACATGAAAGAAGTCACATCTGCACAGCTTGCGAAACCAAAATACAATTAGAGCAGCCACCCTATGGTCTCTAAAGACTCGAAGAGTTTACTATTACTACAGAAGAGAGCTCTGAAACCTGGAGTCATGGCTCGTACAGAAAAAAAGCACTCTTAAAATTTTTTGATTAAATTACTACATGCACGCCATTCGCTTTTTAGCCAATCAGAGCTTCTGATTTCAGAAATGAATGCTGGTCCTAGCTCCTGTGTACCTGTCTGGTGATTTCGTTTACATTTCCAAAATGTCACCACCTCGATAGTGTAAACAAATTAATAAAAGTGTGTGACATTAAAGGAAAATTATAGAAAATTTGTATGATAGTGAAACAGTTTATATTATTGTAGAGTACAAGAAAATTTATGTGTACAGGTTGTTTCAGAATTAAAGCAACCAGTTTTATATATTAAATAAATCATTTAAAATGAGTCTTTGGTTATTTAAATCCTATATTATTTTGAAGGTAGTAAGATTATCTTTCTATTTCAAGTGTCTAAATTTTGAATTCATACTTTATATAATGGCTGTGGGTCAAAATATCGTTATCAAGCTCCGAAAAGATAGCGAGAGTAACATATCGATTACAAAAAAGTTAAAAATGAACCATGCAACTGTTTCGAAAATTGTTAACAAATATATGGAGACTGTTACAACCTCTGATAAACCAAGACGAGGCCAGAAATGAAGTTTTAGGACCAAAAAACTCATCAAAAATACGTGGGAAAAGTTGCGTTGAAACCAACGCCGATCCCATCGAGAACTGGCTGCAGAAGCCGGTACTAGCAAAACTTCAATGTATCGAATGTTGAAGGAGGATCTGGGAAAGAAACCTTACAAATAATGAAATGTCATGAGCTTACTGAAGATCATGAGAGAATGAAGACTGAAAGAAGTCGTCTCATCTTTAATGAGATAGCTCAAGGCACGCTCCCAAATTTAGTGTTCACAGATGAGAAAACATTTGACATTCAGCAAGTTGTGAATCATCAGAACAATCAAGTTAGGAGTTCCTTAAGTTCAGTCGAGGGTAGGATTGATACGAGGCGTCAAAATGCACAGTCTGACGTGGCTTGGGAAACTGTGACAGTCACAAGAAAATCTCCGCTTGTTTTTGTACCTTGTGGGGTTAAATTGAACTCAGAACGGTACATTTCTGTTATTTTAGAATCAAAGTTTCTAGCATGGACTACAGAACATTTTCTGAGTTCACCATGGAGTCTTCAACCGGATTCAGCACCATCACATGGCTCCAACGTAACCCAAACCAGAATCCAGAGGAACATTCAAACTTTCATAAGGAAAGATATATGGCCAGCAATGAGCTCCGACCCCAATCCCTTGAACTTTTCTTTCTGGTTCATTTTTGAGACAAGGGTCTTAGCTACCCGTCACGCTTCTCTCGAGTCCCTCAAAGCAAAACTGCAAAGGGAATGGGAAGCAATTCCACAAAAACAGATACGTGCTCCTTTCGATGCATTTGTAAATAGACTTAAATGCGTAGTTCGTAATAAGGGCGAGGGTTACATCGAATAAATGCAACACTGTATCGTTTGCCTATTATTTACCATTAGGGTTCAACCCTTAAAATCAAAATTAATCCCTTAATTCTGAAACACTCTGTAGAACGTGATGTCAAACAGCTGGCTTTTTTTATGTACTGAGTCTTGCAGTCGCTGCTGATATCGCTGTACAAGTGTCTGTCTATGGTGCAAAACCCGTTAGAAGTGTAACTTAGAAGCTGACCCGTGGGAGAAATTTCGCTATCATGTTCACCAACTGCAGGAACCGTGTTGCTTCAATTGTTAGAAACTGTCTCGAAAACTCGTTCTAATTCACTAACAGTTAACTACTTGGAGTATAGTAAAAGCCGTCTCTCTTGAATTTATAGCGACATAAATTTAGTCACTACTTCATAGCAAATAAACATGTGTCAATATGCCAATTCGAACTTTAATTTATCGCAAGTCTTGCTTCTTTTAGTGATGGTCTATTTGATTTGCCACATTAATCCGGTATTTTCTGCATATTCTACATTATAAAGCCGATAGCGCATGGTTTAAGCAACTGATAAGGAAGATAGCAGCAGGGCAAGAGTCAGTTGCATGTGAAAACTGAGGGTGACCAGTTAATCTCAAGTTTCATTCAGCGAAATTTTCCCTAGCAAAATCAACAAATGATGATCACGTATCTGATGCTGTGTATTTTCACTCTCAAAGTGGTAAGATGAAATACGGCAATATTAGTGAAATATTATCATTCCAAGCGACCCTAAATGTATGTATAGAAGTCTGCATGAAAATAGTGAGATCTAGCAGTGATCCAAAGTTGATTTTTGATGTATGACATAAGTAAAACTAAATTTCATTCTATTTAAGTTGTTTTAATGCAACAACTCCTCTGTGTACGGTCGTTCCAACACACGGTATTTCGACTTTACAGCGCCTACTCAATCAAAATTTATATAAAATTGAAATCCCTAATGAAACTCTATGTATGTATAGCCTAACTTGAACTTGCGTCTAAATGCGACGAACTGGTGCAAGTAGTTCCGCTCGCAGTTTAGTATTGCTACTAAATTCTTCACTATAATTGCATAACTTACTTGTTCTTTTTTTAACTGTATTTATTATTGATTTATGTCTCTAAAATGTGTCCTTCTAAAAGTACTACATCAAAATTTGGCAAAAAAGAAAAATGAAACCGCCTCTTTTTAGTTTTGAAGCTTCCTCAGTTAGACATTATTTTTTATTGATAGTAGGTATTGCTGTGCATAAGTTCTCAAATACACCTCCAAATTGCTTCAAAATAAAATTATATTCATTAATTGGGAAATAATCAATCTCTCTCCTTACCGTGGAATCCAGTGTTCAAGTCATGCACGTCAGTGAACCTGTACATCTTTTAGAATGGGTCAAAATCCTTTTAGTAGCTTGAGCCTATTTATCTATTCACACTTTCTCTCAGTAAAATGCTCGGGGTTTTCTTTTGGAAATTAGTTCATCAATAAAGTCATTTAGCTAATCTATTAGACTTATTGGAAAAAATCAGAGATCGAAGTCTTCTTTTAATGTTGTTACTTTCGGCTATTTTTTGCCACATATGAGCCTAGATTCAAATTAACTTTTCATTATCAGCTTTTTCTCTCTCAGTTTATGCACAAGTCCTGCGTAGGAAGTGTAAAATGTAATGCCAATGAGCTAAACCAGAAAAGTGATAAAAGATACAGCTTTTCTTAACAGTTTCCTGAGGACTGCCATACGCTGTAAGATATGGAATCATTTGGATAGAATGCTATGTTTGATCTTTAAAGGAAAATCAATTTAAACTGTTGTTATTCAAATCCTGCTACTTTATCTTCTGGAGTTAAAATTATGCTCTGTAGTTTCAGTCAATATAATTATATTAAAATGTAGGTGTCTGCATCTTTTGTGTACCAAATACAAACCACCGTTGTTTTCGGAACGACCGCAGTACGAACAACAAGTAAAAGTTGACGAGTGTTAACACTTTTGTTCCCAATGAATTTAAGAATCAAGTGTAACTCTCAGGGTGACATTAGAATGTTCGTGACATTGAATGAGATCATGTTTCGTTTTCGCTCAATTTCGAGCGTTGAAATAAATAATTTACACGAACAAACTATGATTAATTTTAAATTGAAAATCCTCACTTCTACTGTATGATCTACAGATAGTTACAATAAAACAGTAATTCACTTGGATAATTGACAGTTTATCTCCACCTATCTCATTCACTTTATCTCTCTCCCTCTCTCTCTCTCTCGCTATCTTTGTGAGTCCGTCCCATTACTTCCCATCCATTACTTAAGGAAAATTATTGAACAGAAATCAGAACGGGTATACATGCATTATGAACATTGTGCAGTGGATAGCAAAAACGCCGGATTACTCTGAAACTACGCTATTTTCCCCGTTATTAGCCTTCTTCTCCTACACGGCCATGTTATCGATAGATACGATACTGAATGACAGTTCTGTATATATTCATAAAAAAATATTCGGGTTCTGATAGCACCACCTGTAAAACTGTAAAATGTATTTTAATTCATACATCCTTAATCTAATCACTTTTAACCCATGAAATTTCCACAGGTGTTACCTAGGCCATGTTTTCAGTAAATAAGGTACAGAATGGAAGTTCTTTATATGTCAATGAAAAATATTCAAAGCACAATAATTTGTAAATTTTTTATACATTCGTGTTTATAATTATTTCCAATTAGTCATATCTAAACCGCGGAATTTCCGAGGGAACTATCAAGTTAAAAATATTTAATCGCAAAATTTTAATAAAACAATGATATCTATGCGACTACAGAGGTCGGAAATTTATGCAAAGTGGGCTAAATTTTCGCATTTATTATAATGTCTTCTCGACAATGGCATCTTATGAAAGAGCCCAAGGTGCGCAGCTCCAGTCGTAGTTTCAACAAAGTTCTCTATTCACGGAGCAACAGTCATCGTTTATTTTTTCACATTAGGGAAGCTCCAGAGGTTTAGGCAGGTCAAAAGGGCATTCAAATTAGAAAAAATCTGGGCCATACACATCAGGGCTGAAATATTCTGCATTTAATAGAACCGTGAAAAGATTTAATCAAACAGCTTCAATTAAATTTCAGCTCCCCACTGTCAAGAACTTAATTGCATTATAGAATCTAGATACAGTAAATAATTATTTTTAAGAAAATCGTCAATTTCAAATTAGACATGTTCGGCTTAAGCCATTGAACTATCTAGCTAATTCTGAGCAAACATCACAACTGCAAGGCCTGCAAGTTGCACCTTATGCAAAGGACTCTAGACTGGTGGCCTGCATTTTTGGGCTCAGGATTGAGGAGGAATGGTTCCAGCAGGTAATTTGGTAAGATGAATACTATCTTTTTTGCACCAGTCAACAAACAAACAAACTATCAGGCACTGAGCCCCAATGAAATCTCACAATTCAATCGAGTGTAATAAGGGGAATAAAGAATAAGTGATGTCCTGGGTGAGGAGGGTAAATGGGAGGATCATTCCTGTGGTTTGGTTTGAAGGATTCATCATCTCTGATGTCTGCCTGGAGAAAGTCTTGAAGAATAGTCTTGCATGCAGTTAAAGCTTTGACCACCAGTTGTCAGTACTGATTTTAGCAGTGCGGAACCAGCTGCCATGTAACAGCCCCATGTTCAGTTTTTGAAATCCTAGTTTGGTAACAGATTGATATGACATCAGACGAACCCCTATTGGCTCCCATACTCTCAAGACTTCTCCTTGATTTTCATTCGTGGATCCAGATCATGGCACATATCGTCAAGTATCAACGAAGCATTCTAGCAGAGTTGAAACGAATTGTGCAGGACTTTCAAGCCAACATAAGTAAGGAGAATGTCAGAAAGATGGCAAGCCACAACAAGATAAAAACAAAGCTGTACAGTGGCTAGCGTGAGGGTATTGTGAACATTTTGAGCAATAAACATAAATATCCGACTTATGACGTATCATTGGCACCCTTGTTTTATTAAAATATAGTGATTAATTATTTTCATGAATTATTGTTTTAAATTTTAAATCTGTAGATCATAAAGTAGTTAACGTGGTGAATCATGATGCGAAAACATGTATTTATGTGTTATTATGTGGGCATTCTGAGAGCACAATACTTAATATCCTAGCGATAAATATTTTTATATTATTGAAACACTTTATCCACTTATCCACGCAGCAACTCGGCCCAACAATCAGCAAAACGAGTACCTGGAGTACCTGCTTATGAGTGACGGCTCCCAGTGGTGTGCGTTCAACTCTGCTGCCTACGAAAACTTCGAACATAACGGCTTCCACGTGGACAGCGTGCCTCTTCGATGTAAGCTAGCCTCCATCCCAAGCTGCGCACCGTACACAGAGCAAATATTCATGGTCAGGGGTGCAAGTTATGAGCTCGTCTCGTACAATAAAGTTCAAAACTAAGGTGAGAGCAGCGGACACAAGCTTTGGAAATGTAAGAAATACACGTAACTCTGAACGTGTGCTCATAAATTTGTTCTTATCTCATGGGCAGAATTAAATTCTATAGCATAACCTTAATTATTTAGAGAGCTTTTTCATTATGCTATTTCTTTTTGTTTAACGATAAATGGCACTGAAATTGATTTTTACGATTTTAATTAGTTACTGGGTCAAATGCAAAGACGTTACCAGTCGTTCATACAGGTATTTATTATTGCCGTTTACAAATTAATGCAGGAAGTAAGAACTTTAATCTGAGAGAGTTCCGACGTGACTGTCATAGAAAAGTTTAGAAGTACTTTCGGCAACGTTAATGTCATTTTATTATTTGATAATTTGATAGAGGCTGGTTTGACAGACGAGTAAGAACACGTAATCCTATGACCGTGTGTCAGCATAGAGATTAGCTCAATGCTTCCTGACTACCTAGATCCATAGATGATGCAAACACGAATACTGTATGCACTTATATATTATAAACGTCACACTGCTCTTTATGTACTTAGGAGTACCGTTAGTTTGGCCATACAAACTTTGATAAAATATTTCATATTTGCGATGGGATGTTAAGCATTTTTGTAGCGTAAAGCTTGTATTAAATTGTTGGGATTGTAAATCAATTTGTTTATTATTCAATACAGCTTTAATAGGCGTGGTGGATCAGGAACACAGGCCGAAGTTGCGACATTTATCGGTATTTACCCGTGAGAAATAATGAAAGCAAAATACTGGACGTGCCAGAAGCTGACAGTTCTTAATGAAGGTTTTAGATTGCCAAACACCGAAAAACAATTTTTACCAACCCAACACTAGAAAGAACTAATAATAAAATAAAAAAGCTCACACTAATATGGAGTAAAAGTTATGCTGCCGTAGCATTGGAAAACTTAATTTTTTGCGTTAACCGGTATAAAAAACTGGGTCATTTTACATCTCTAAAAACGCGCAGTGGTTGAATATTTTAAAACCACAAGTTGTCTTAATTAATGGAACTTGGAGGCAAATTATTCAGAGTGATTTTAATGAACTTTATATGTATATCAAGCCATACCAGTGAATATGTTTCTTAATTTCTTTTCAAATTTAAATGTTCTTCTGCTTATACATTGAAAAGATGTTTACCTAATATTGATCTAAAAGATTTTCAGGGAATGGGTATTTTTCTGTTGTTATCGTTTTTTGGGAATTTATGATTCAACGCCATAAAAATAAGAGCAGAGTTTGGGGCCAAGATCGAGAACCAAAAACTGAGAACTGAAATCGAGGACTTGAGATCTGTAAACCGGAACCTATCCAGATAAAGACCAATAAGTAACTCGAAATGAATACAAAAATGTAGCAAAAGAATCAATATCACGAGACAACATTATAAGGGAACTGTTGAGTAAAGCACTAAAGCATCGTACCTAATTATCTGGCTGCTACAGGAAATAAAAACCGAAATGCCGATGGGCAGCTTTTCCCAGAGACCATGAAATTTAATAACCGTATCAAATTGGCTGGTCGATCTTTTAGGATGACTGTCGTAAAACTTGAACGTAGAGAAACAAGTACCGTGAAATAAGACAAAGATATTTGCTGGCTGACGCAATAGTTATTATTCAAAATATGCTATCATTTAATTAATTATAAATCTTGAAGTAACGCGAAACAAAGCACAACAACTTCTTCAAAAACAGTTTGAATAATTTGAATGAAAACGTGACCACACTGAAATGAGATTTCACAATACAATCTAACTGTCAAATACACATGGTATCAAAACTGCTTCGGAAAGGAAATCCTGAACCTATTCATTTCTATGCTGAGCAAAAATAATAAGTTCAAAGAGTATCTGGTACGTAAGTGAGAAGCAAAACTCCTTAACACATTGTCAATAGAAAACTTATCTGTCAGAAAGAGACTGAAAACGCGAATAGAATAGATGCTCACTGAGTAATAGTTGCGAGAGAACTGCTGGGCACTTAACCTCAAGACTCGTGGTTGTCTATGATCTTCTATATGTGAAAGTTATAATTTGAAGTTACCACTACAATCAAAATTTGACCTTCAATTACTAGTCACAAGCGGCGTGAAATGGGTTTAAAATTCACTATAAAATAGTTCTAAAATTAATTGTATTTTTTAGTTACAGTGTACTAGAACATACTAAATTAATTACGAAATTTCTGAGGTACCAAAGATTCATGTATTCGTCATGTGACACTCGATTTATCCCATAACAACTGTCCTTGTACATATATTCTAAAAATATCTAGAGTAGATCGAAACATAGTCTTTCATGCTATTTATCCAGTTACGATAAGAACTTCTACAGCACCCATTTCTTTACTTACAATACCAAGTGAACCTCGAAATTTGACCGTTGTCAGCTCCAATTCCACTTCCATCCCCCTGAGCTGGGAGTCTCCTGAACATTGTGGCCATGACTCCCAATATTTGCTGTCTTGGACGGAGTGCAAACTCCTGAACTCTTCACACACGTTACTCGACCTCTGGCAGCAAACTCATTCCATCACCGTCACCATACTGAAGGATGAATTATCAGGGCAAAGGAATGAGTATTGCTTATCGGGAGTGAAATGTAACATGGCTTACTGCATTTTTCTACAGGGGAGCTGGAAATTGTAAACAATGTATACTGAATTTATTTAAACGTGAGCTCGATTTTTCGAACATGGTCATTATCCTGGAGGTCTGTCAATGTTGTAAATATGGTGTACTGCATTTCCCTACATATTAACATAGACTGTATGCATGGTGTACCGTACTTTCCTTCAGGTTAGTTTGAAATTCTGTAGACAATTGCACAAAAATATAGCACTATGGTTATTGGAATTGGTCGAAATTTTTCGATTGGAAAATTAAATCTTGGTATACAGAATCATGCATTTCTCAGGTTTGAGGGGCAAGCAAACCGGATGAAATCTTGTTTATTTTCAAAACGTAAAAATATCTTGTATTCAACAGCATATGTGATTAAAAATAATACATTATAACAACACATATATTCTTCTTTGTCAAATCATTCAAGAAATTAGAGTTAACTGTACGTGCATGTCAACTCGTTGGAAGCAACACAGTAACAGTATTCAAAAGATCCCAAGAGAGTCATTCAATATACACAGAAAGTAACTATACCTTAGGTATTTTATACAGTACGTGTATTGTTACCAGTTTTTTAATTCTTAATGGTAGTGCCTTAAGACTAATGATGTAGCTTCTAGTGACTATTCCCGTCCTGTTGTCTGACTCGTGCTAAAGGCTCGTAAATACACTAGATGAGTTTTTTGGTGATGAATGGTCGTAATCTTGTCCCCTGCGTCACAAGCAGGAGAAATCGAGCACTGCATGGGGACTTGATTCGCATCACAAGAGGAAGCCACACACCACTTGAACACTGTAACACATGAATGTGCAGGCATCAAATGACTTCGGAAGAGGGGCTAACATCACCATAACCTATCAAACGAGCGGAGAAGGTGAAAGTGGTTGGAACACGACCACACTTTTGCTACTGACAGCAATGGTGATAATCTCTGCAGTAGTGATCGTGTTTCTCATCTGCTCCCTCTGCAGATGTATTGCGGAATCTGTGATACACTCACGAACCCGAAGGCACATTATGAGCTTTGTGAGTTTCTCCCATGGATGTTCGCATCATATTCATTTGCATGAATTTTATTCAATAATATTCAAAAAGTGTTTTAAAATTCAAAATTTAAGCTCAATGTAAGGAGTTATTATAATTTTAGTCTTATATTGATAGGATGAACGAGTTAGTAATTGTCTTTCGTTAGCGTAAATATTGAGTTAACATAGATACTTATCTGAATCAGGTAGAGATGAAGGTAATTATTTTATCCGATGAAATAATTACCATTTTTTACTGCACCAAATATATGTCTCGTATCATGTGAATTCCGAGAAAAAACGACGCTCATTAGGTCCAGTTGATATAAAAACATCGGGCAATTCATAAAAACCACGAATTATTGAATTTCCATTTCCATATTGAGACTGCAAATTCCCCGTGGGTTTCTGTGCAATTGGTAATAACATTTTAAAGCAAGCCATTATTCTTTATCTTTGGTCTGTAAATGTCAATCCCTAAATTACGTCTGTCAAAAACACATGAATTCACTATTATTTCCATCAAACTTTTCTTTTGTGACCTGGACGGCGAAGTATTGAAATTTGAATTCCAGATAGATTTTTATTTCAAATAGATCCAGCATGCATTGCAGAGAGAAGATTCCTAGAGCTTCTGACGTGTTTTATGAACTTTCACAAAGTTTCTACATATTTCTAGTGTATGTACAACGTTCTGACAGCTGTTGTCAAATGTCAGTATACTGACAGGAAATGTATGTAAATTCATTTCAGTTTACTTCTAGTTGCCATAGCGCATACAAGTAGTCATTACTAGATACATTCGTCTCAGATGGCATTTAGAAGTTGTAAGCATCCTGCCGGCGCATTGGATTACCTCTGGCGAATTTATCTAGGTAAAAACGAAAAAGTACTCAGTGGCAAATTGGTTAAGATGTGTGAGGTCTACAAGCATATCTTGCTAAATGATCTTGAAATATCTAGCTCATAGTAAAATCCAAGAAATGGAAAAAACAATCCTTGAGAGATTACCAGAAATTTTAAAATGATGGCTTTCCTGACGAATATCTGAGGTGGCTTTATCAAGTTTCCTTGTTATCTCTGCGTTTGGGACAGCGGACACCGTGGTACACCACCACAGGCGGGAGTGTCCACAACAGACAGTATTCAATGAGGGGATGAACAACACTTAACCAGAACCACTGTTGAACTTCACACAAGTATTATTTTATCCACTGCACTTGAAATTCAGTCTCAATAAACAGTTCATCACAGCCCTAGATAAAGTCTGAAGCGTTCAAGTTTCTTCATAGCTTCTTTCCTCGGAAGCTGTTGCCTTCGTCGGACTTCCGCAAATAAAAATGAACATGGAGTACAAGGAGTTTTCCGAGAGGCTCACTGGATAAAAAAAAGCAGCGTAGAACAGCCTTGTTGCAGTGTTTGGGTGTTTTCTTGAAGGATCACAGGACTGAAAAACTATGTAGACCTCGTTGAGAGCCTGGTGAAGAGCTTCAGCAAAATAGGCTGCAGGATGTTTTTTAAAATCCGTATCCTTGACGTCCATCATCATCAATTCAAGAACGTGCAAGCATGCTGCGAGGAATATTGCGGGCGTTTCCATGAGATTAGACAGCTCTTTGAACGCCGCTACCAAGGGTCGTACAACAAAAACATGATAGGATACTATATTTGAGGTCTGATTCGAGAAATTAATCGACAATGTCAGCTTCAATTGAGAAAAAACTACTGATTCACAATATTGTATTGCTTTTCCTTCATAATTCAAGAATAAATAAACGTTACTTGTGATACGATTACAGTGACTGGCTCTTTATGCGACTAAAAAAAAATGAAATTAACCATTTTTCCCAGTTGCTAAAGTAAATTTCAGAAATATTATGAGTCCAATAGCAAAGGTATGCTAAACAATAAATAACAGAACTGTCCAATGTTTTTTAAGCGTCTGAAAGTAAAAAATAACATTAGCTACTTATGAAGAAACATCGTGTGACAGCGTGTAACAGTTAAAAACTCCAAGTGAGCTAAAAATTGTATACAAGGACCGTAAACTTCAGATGGTAGGTGTAATGTAATATTTTCGTCCATTAATTATCTTGTTATCCCAGTTTTCAGACAAAAAGGAGCCAAAACATTTAGCTTCTCCCTTCCCAAGCGGCACGGCAGCGACACTCATCCAAGAGGACGACTACTTGTGACCCTCTACGCTTCTTGTATTCTGATGCACAACGAAATTTTGCATTCGTGTATGTGTTATACAAATACTGCATTGTTGGCTCACTTAATGATTGCCAAATTCTCCAACGTAAGGATATTTTTTCATAGGATTTAAAAACCAATCGTTGAATCGTACTTTACGAATAAACTTTAATGGAAATATTGTGTTATGTTTCCATTGGCTTACACGAGTATCGCGTGCTGGATTTGCATGGAGAGATTTCATGGTACCATAACATTAGATTTTAAGTTTCTCATAAATCAGCAGTGTTCATTCAGAATAAACTCAGGCCGTCTAATTGCAAAAGCAGTCAGTTTACAAGTGCACCATTAGAAACAATCTAAGAAAAGGTCTCTTTAGTTTTCTCACTGATTGCAGTTTAGAGATTTCACTCCAAGCTTTGAGGCAGCAAGCTTGTCTTAGTGCACAGCCCCACTCAAAGCGCGGAAGATCTCAACAGAAGCCGGGTAAGTTCTAACCTTTGTTTCAAAAAGCTGATCTAATAACTTGGACAGATTTTAAAGGCGAATTAGGTTTAAGCGTCTCATGCTAATTGTATTTTTTGCAAATCTAACCACTTACGTTTTCAGCAATTTCAACCATGGAAAAATTCACAATCAAACAACGTGTTTAAGTCATTGAAGCTAATTACAAAAATGGACGTTCAAACAGAATTGCATTTTGTGCACTTCGCAATTTTTACCTGAAATTAGTCCAAGTTATTGGAACACCCTCCATATACATCGTTCCAGTTCCATCCTCTCGACCTAAGATCATCTCTGAGAAACTAATCATCATCAAATGCATCATAAATTAAGACCAACTCATTATGGCTTTACATGTGAACTCTTTAACTCTTTCTCTGCAGAAAATAACTCTCAGAAATACTAAAAACTGTCGTGTTCACGACACCAAAGTTAACACGTTGAGTGCGATTGTCTAGCCGGTGCAAATCTTTACTTTGTACACACAGTCACTAGAAAGCTTTGAAAAAATTACAGAACCTAACCTGAGCGACCCACCGGTGGGTCGTATCGCACTTAACGTGTTAACTTTACGTTCTGGCAACCCGACAATTTCTGTAGATAAAGTGATGTCTTTTGTAGATAAAGCGTTAAAAAGAATATGAGCAACCACTGTTTCTGTCGCTAGTCTCTTTCAGTTAAATCAACTGAAGAGTTATATGTTAAATCAACATTATTAAAGATTTGAAACCTAGGAATAATTATTTTGGACGCCTAATTTTCAAAAAATATGATGCAAAACCTTTCTTATTTTCAGCTTGAAACCTTAATAAAGTACAAATTCTACATCAGTTTTTACTTGAAACCTTCAAAAAATGCAGAAAACCTGATTTTAAGTTAGAAAATTTCAAGATATACTAACACTTAAGGCTTGAAACTTCCAAGAAACATAAAATCATTGTTTTAGGCTTGGAACCTTCAAAAAATTCAAAGTGTATTTTATTTCAGAATTGAAACATTCAAAAAATACAAACACCTCCTAATTTTAAGTTTGTAAGCTCTGGAACGTACAACTACATCATTTTAGGCTAGGAAACTTCAAAAACTCTCACCTTATTACTGTTCTCATGGGCTGAGAGTCTCCGATGAAGTTAATCTCTTAAAGTGTCCTCGTACGGTGAAAAGAAGTCTAGAAATTACATCCCATCCTTTGAGTTGTGGAACTGCAGTCGTAACGTACGTGTCCTAATACTATACTTAACACGAGAATTAAGTTCTAGTGTTTACTAAACTGTACGGATCATGATCACTGCTTGTTTGAATGCTAACCGACCACGAACAGATGGCTGGACATGCGTTCACTACCCTTTTCGTCAACGAGTTTATTACAGAGTTTGATACAGGCGGTCATCACCTTAGTCACTGCCTCTTTAGATACGTCAAATTACTTTGCTGCCTTCGTCACAGGAACTCCCTCTAATGAACACCTGCTATTTACGAACAAAACAAACTTTATTTTCTATATAGAGTACAATACATACATTGTCATCAGGTTTTCAATTCTTAATACCAACGTCTATGCATTAGTGATGATGCCCACAGCGATTACTCCCGTTCTCCAGTATTGCAACTAAAGGTAAAGGTTCATCGAGATCTTAGATGAGCTTGATGATGAGGCAACAGTCTGCCTGATCTCCCGTGTTGCAAGCAGGAGAAAAACGAGCGCCACGTGGAGACTCACTCATCACAGGCGCAAGCCACGCGCTACTTCACCAGTGCAGAAGCCTGATGATTCACGCATTTGTCATTGCCATATGGCACTTGTGAAAAAAAGGTATACAGGGATTAGACAAAAATATGGAAACACCTTGTGAAAAGCATGCTTCGAAAGAAATGTTTTTCTCTCTGAAATGTGTAGGGGACGCTGGTATTCTCGCCTACTGACGCTACTTATACAACGCCGTAAATACACTGTGCAGGTCAATCGTTGTCAGGGCACTGTTCTGTCAAATGGAAATTGCATCATGTCAGAGCTTAAAGACTTTGAATGTGAGCCAGTTCTTGGAGCGCGTATGGTGAGTGCTTCCGTAAACAAAGTAACCGAGGTATTTAGTGTTCCATGAGGTACTGTATCGAAGATTTATTCCGCATATTTTAAATGCAGAGAAAAGCATCTGCTAAATCACAGTGGAGACGAAAGTGTGTGTCGAGTGACCGTGAGAAACGATCATTAAGGAATTGTGACGAAAAAGATCATAGCTGCAAAAGTTACTAATGAAATGAATGGTGTGCTCACAAACCCTGTGAGTAATAAAACAATAATAAAGGAGCTCCATCAGCAGGGTACTTTTGGCCGAGCTGGAATTCAAAAATTATTCATCATTGATGATAATGCCTGGGGCAGGAGGAAGTGATGTTAAGTCATAAAGCCTGAACTATGTATAGCGCAGTGAAAGACAGTAGTATGGCTGGATGAGTCTGTCACAGTTTCTCACTTCCGGTCAATTTTACGCATGGACTATAAACGGATACTTGACGGAAACATAACTATAAACGGATACTTGAAAGTTTTAAACCAGTAACATCAATTCTGTAAAATACACGAATAATAGTAAAACAAAACGTCAAATTATTGCTTATAACTCTACACGAGGTCTTGAACATAACCTTCTCTTTTCAGAAATTTGAGTTGTGGAACAGAACAGCTCACTTAAGCAAGGCAGAGGGTAAACCAGCTATAGAAAATCAAGCAGCTGGGTTCGCACACTCACTAGAAGCTGGGCATGGTAGACTAACAGCTACCCTCAGCAACCCAACTTGTTAGGACGGGCCAAGTTAAACGTTTAGTATTCATGTAATCAAGTCCACAATACTTCGAAATTAACGAAGCCAATTGTACAGCATGCTACAGGTAAAAACTACAGGTGTTGAGTGTCGGATATATTACAATTTCTACGAATAAAATATACAAATGGTGTTATAATTGCACGGAAACACTATTATGCGAAGTCTAGAATTATTTTTACACTTTCAGCAAATACTGTGAAAAATTCTCTGAGGAACGCTGGACATTTAAAGACATAGAATGTTGCACAACTCCCAATAACGACAGAAACGAAAAAGTACTCAACATGAGTACATATTTCATCCTACAAAACTTTTGCTCGCATGACGCTGGAAGAAACTCATTTACTTCAATGCTTTCAGGGTGCTGCAATTTTCCTTTTGATTTACCTACTGCTGGAGAAGTTAGCTATAGTTCTTCAAGAGAAGTACAGGTGAACCTTGTATAAGGCGTAATCAAACAAGGTGTTATTCGGATATCGTTTGCGGTCAATATTCGCATATCGTACCTGAAACTTGTACAAGATAGGGATGTCATATATTAATCACCCAATATTACTAAATTTCCTCCTACAAACTTTCAACGAGTGATATCAATTCTAGGTAGGTAGTGTAGGAAAATAGAATAAACGGTAACTAAACCTATCACATAAGGTACCCTCTCAGATAAGGTAGGTATGTTTCTAATTGTCCCTGAAGTCAAAATACACGTCGCTCTAAGGAAACAATTTCGAAATATAACCGATATAACCGATTATATTTCATTTTTTTCATTAAACCCAATAAATTATTTTTTCGCTCGCCATTGCATGCACACGAAACTACTAGTGCTACTGAGCCATCAGAACTACAAACACAGAACTACCCACAAGATAACCCTGACACTAAGAGTCCCACGGCCTTTGTCGTTGAAAAACATGAATGCAGTTGCTCAATAATACTAGTGTGACACGTGATGCTACTGTAAAATCAGTGGTGAGCAATGAATACGCTTAACAATTTAGGAACAAATTCGTAGTACTTTCAAATCCAAGCTAGTACAACATGGCATTCGTAGGTAAAGCCTCGAAGACTAAAAATGTAATTTCTAACCTAATAAATGATCCATAACTTTTTATTTTTAACATAAAGTTATTAACGTAATCCATTAAAATGGGCTAAGTATTTAGCAAATACGATAAAGATAAGTCAATGAATCCTTATGAGAATGAATGAGACAAAGAGTATAGTACACCCTACTAAATAAAACACATGGAAGCACCAAAGGCGCAAGAGTTAAAGAAAATTCAGGATTATAGGTAGTTGAAGATTGGTTCTCACAGAAGGTTCTTATGAAATAAATTACTGCATAGCCCAACAGGTAAAATTGAGTCGCTGAGAACTGCTCTATATGCAGTGCCCAACTTCACTAGCAGCGCTATCCTTCACGTGGTAACAAGGCAGGTCTCAACTAACGAAGTCAAGCTTTATGAAAACGATTCTGTTTCAACGCAGGCAAATAACTTGTTCTCAGGACGAGCATCAAGGAGCTTACTCCGGCTCCCAGCGTCAATGCCAGCCTCCACCAGCGCCTTCCGTAGCTCAGGTAAGTGCTTCTGTAATAACTCGTAGTTTTCTGGATGGTTCAGCACAAAGACGATGTAGGGCTGCAGCTCTAAAGACCTGTGTAGGAGATGAACAACAAACTTTTAAAGTTACGCTGATTGTAAGGAACTGATTACACTGTGGAGCAAACATTCCCACAGGTATTGTATTGAAATTATCATTGCATTAGGAAACAGTACAAGTCAGCTCGTAGACTTGCATCCAAAATGCCCTCTTTCTCAACCAGACGAGGAGCAAAATGAATGCTGGACTCCAAGAAAATATTGCGACGGCCAAGAATCCAAACAATTTATTTTTAAACTAGTTATCTATTCAATTTTATTCAAGTTCTATGATTTGAACTACATTGATATTTCATCCCCATTGGTGTACTTTTGTTCACTAACTTTAATCGTAGTATTGATTTTTTCTGTTATGATCTTCATCCTACCTCTGATCCAAATTTCAAAAGATACTTTAAATTCGTAAAAATTTTGTTACTTTTCATGGGAGTTACAAGAGATTTTGGTAGGAGTGAAAATCTCTGGTAGGTCATGATTTTAAGCAAAGACAAGGAACCATCTCTCTCATAAGAGGTGTAGAAGCAAAAAAGAGAAAACTCTACTCTGATGTAGCAGGAGTACGCTAGCCTTTGAGCTAAAACTAACTGACATTTTATAATGACATAATTAACCAGTTTGTTTGCATTTCGACACAAATCTCTGCCAAAACAGTAGCAAAACTTTGATTCATCTTCCCCTTTCGTTAAAAGTGGATGCTATCATGTTACTTGCTATTGGAAATGTATGGGCATCATAATTATCACTGGTACGCATTCGTGACGATTTTTCACTTAGTAAAAATATCAATGACATGAAAATAACTCGTGAGATTTCATTATTCTCAAAGTGTGGACGACGAAGAATCAAGCTCATGGACAGATACTGTACACATGGCCAGATACTGTACACATGACCATAACGTCGCCGATACTTGAGCTCAACCCTAAGACAGATTAACACTATAATAGAAAGACCCAGCCTTTAGCTTAGCGCAGTTTACAGTCGTGAATCAACACAATCTTGAAATACGTAGATTGTCATCGCACCTTGCTTAACTTTTCGTAGTTTCGTTGAGAGTAGTTTAGGTTGACAGTGGCAAGTGAAGTATTGCAACCTTAGGTAGTGTTCACTTATGATTGAAAGTAAGTGGTACAAGCGACAACTTTTTTAACAGTAACAATTCTCACATTCAGTGTGTATGCGGTAAAATTTAAACTGGCTACAGATATTCATTACTGGTAAAAAAAAATTGGGTGCAAAAATTTTAAGCCGACTTGACAGACAAAATCTAAAATGTAGTACTAATTTTGTGTTGAATTAGTAATAATAGGACTTTCTTCATACTCCAAAACTAATTTAATGATAATAAGCTTCTTCATAAATAACAACATATAAGACAAGTTATAGATGAAAATAGAATAGTCCATTGATAAACGGTAACAAACAAGTCCATTTGTATATGGCAATAAAGAAACCCATTTATAATCAAACAAATATATACCACTTCAGTTCAGGCACACTTGTCAGTAACTTAAAGCATTCTATGTAACACTGCAAAGTTTGAACAAAATACCCGTTCAGGATAGTTGTTTGTGTCATATTGTATTATGCTACTGAAGAAACTCTAAGCTCTTATCCAGGTTTTACGGCCCCCGAATTTATAAACCTTGAGTTATACGACGTCAAGATCGTTTAGGGCTGATGATGACATTATTGATAATAGGGTCCTATTAAGGCCGCATTATCAATTCAGTCTTCGGTATCGTGAGATCCAATTTTTAGAAAATTCTTATTTAGCTTAAGGAAGAGTGAAAAAACCATTTCACCCATATTTGTTCACTGCTTCAAGAACAAACTGCATGAAAACGCTTGTGCACACGACACAAGCCTAAGTCCAGTGACATCCATTATTGACCTGCAGTAGACAGCTGACCGTCATTCACGCCCGTCGAATGCTCCTTTTTGGCTCCTCCAAAAATTTCCTGTTTTTACAAAATCGAATCTTTAAATTATACCCCCTACTCTTAGCCATAAACGACCCAGTTCACTGCAGTTTTTTGATAGAAGTCTTCAGCTCCTAGTTAGGAGAGCTTGTATTCAGCTTACCATTTGAACTCTACCTGTAACTCTCCTGCCATCACAGTAGCCGAGATCATTTTTCTACTTATCTGAAATATTCTAAATGTCATGCAGCATGAGATGCACATTTTTAACCCAGGAACACTGAACATGGGTATAGATATCACTAGCCTTGAGCAAACTATGCCCATGTTCAGTGTTCCAGGGTTAATAAGTGAAGTTGATGAGCAAAAGTTGGAATGTGTCATATAACTTAACTCTGCTATCAAGGCGAAAACAACAAAATGACTATAAAAGGCGACTGTCGAACAGGCCGTAAAACTATATATTGTGAAGAGCCCATATTTGCCAACAATTTCAAATATATAATACTGCAGATTAAGCATACCTCATTTTTTTCTTTAATCAGCCCAGTACTTAAACGATAAATTTCATCAGATCAGGTTGAGACATGAACGAAAATACGTATCACCGGCGTCGACTTATACTGTAATAATACAGAGTACTCATTATATTAGAAATAACAGGTTCCTTCCCTGCCACTCCCATAGTTTCTAGCTCTCAAAATCGAAAGACATTCATGTATTAGGAACGAACCTGTATGTAGACACAAGCGCAGGTTTGAGAACGTCGGCCGAAGAAATTGAAGGTTTCTTCAGCTAATTCACTACGGCCTTCGCGGCGTAGTAGTGGATAAAGGCGAGATGGCAGAAATTGCAACGACGGTTGAGATAGACGCTGTGATCATTCATCATAGCGGTCACAGACAAAAAAAAAATCCTCAACCATCTCGTCCATATTACGTATTTCATTACCAAGAAGGGATTTATTGCTAGTGCAGCGCTCAGCATAAAGCCGAATGAAGTCCATTTAGTAGAATATAAGATTTCCTCCGCATAGCCCTTGAGCGTCAAGTGGCTGAGGGTAGTGATGAAGTGCTCGACGAACCTCTCTGTCTGTTGTGTGTCAAGTTCGATGACTGATTCCCTCTGCAACCAAGAATGCTTGTATTTGATGTGGTATTCCACGATGAAGTTATACAGAGTTGGCAAAACAGGAACTTTTCCAGGAGAACTCCAGGTCCAATACGTAAACAAAACCAGACGTTGATGTTCTGTCAGAAATTTTCTACTGGGGTACCCATTCCTAAAAATTCTCCACGACCTTTCCGAGCCATTCAGCAGGTAATGAAGACTTCTCATAGTTCTGGGAGAACTTGTTTTGGTCGGCATAAGAGCTTTTCGAAGCAAGCTGGTACTCTTCAAAAGATAAGCGTTTCTTTCAGAGATAAAGTTCCACAGAACTAGAAACGGGTAGCCCCGTAGTGCTGATGAATCTACTCTGTGAGTTTTCCTCTCTCATCTTGCAAATCAGTTCTTTTAATATGCCATTGAATTTTGAGCTAGTCTCATCATATCCATCAATCAAGAATAAAGTCCTTAGTTGGAAAAAGCTACTGTCAGCTTCCTCGGTACCAACTCTTGTGCAGACACTTGGAAAGTTCTGCTTTAGGATATCAGTAAAGCTGCTGGCGGAGCTCCAGCCAGAAAAATACACGATGATGTCTAGGTTCTTCCAAGCTGGCATGGCAGATGTACCAGTTCTGTGGAACAGAGTTTAATGCTGCTGAGCAGCATAGTCTTGGCTAACCCTACACCTCCACTCACAATTACAACTTTTTTGTTGTTCTCCGAGAGCTTTTGTGGAGGACTTTCTTCTTTCACACACGTTGGCAGGTAGTGAATAAGAGAAAAATCAAACTGGTGCTGCGTGGATTGCTCGGTGTGGAAAATCTCATATCTTGCCTTGTTTTCCTTTATCAAGAAATAGTTAACAAAATCTTCCATAGTTTTTATTTCTTTATTATTCAAGGAGCCGAATTCTCTCAATCGATCTTTCAAGAGTTCAGTAGTCCTTAGTTTTTCTTCCAATGAAATAGAGTACAACTACAGTGTAGTAAAGAATAGAATGAGCACTTGCAAATTGTCGTGGTTGCAACATAATGAAAGGATGTAACGTCACAGGGACGTGCACGCAAGTTAACCAATCATGTCACACAAGTGGCCATATTGGCTCACGAGTCAGGTGAACGGTCACTTTTGTCCACTGTTTTTCGTCATAATCGCAGTTCGTGTTAAAAATTATAATAAATGCTCATACACGAATTGTTCAAGCGGCGACAAGGAGGATCTTAAACTTGAGTTTTTCCATTTTTCAGCCAAATTAGTTTCAGCATGGATTGTTACATCTGGAAATTGCCTTTATTTTTAATAAAAGTTGTCTCACGATCACATGTAAAGCCACCGAAATATTTATGGTACCCATTTTTACAAGTCATTTACTAGTGACTTGTAGTGTACAGAATTGTCTTTAGTTAGTTTCTTCTTCCACTTGTCTATTACATATATGAATGTAATGTTTTTGGCCAACTAAGGGTTGAGCATTATTTACAAAAATCATGAACAATTCAATGCTCTAATTATACAATGCTTCATAAGTAGAAAAACAAAGTGTCATGATGTACATGAATCATAAACAAACAGCGTCTGGCCCGTCACTTTTCCTGAAGCATAGCTATCGTGGGAGGCAAAAAAATTCACCCCTGATTTCCTCAGGTCGTGCAAATTATCGGCAGATTCAATGTGATGAACCCAAAACTCAAGACAATTAAATAGTGATTGTTTGCCGTTATCTCTATTTATAGTGGGATATCGTGAATTTGTTCACCATTGGAAAAAAAGAGTTTGAAATTGTGTACTCTCATGGCAAATTATTTTTTAATTTAAAATGGTTTGAACGTTCCCACCTTTACAAGTGTACCGTGGCCGAATGGAGAATGGCCAGTGTATGAGGGCTGGAAAACTGAATCGGCGTAGGTTCCAATCTTTTCCTCGCTATTACTTTTGGGTCATTTATCGGCATCTAGCGTCCCGCCTCCCAAAAAATTGACCAATCAGCGCCTGACGGGACCACAACGTCACCGCCTGAAAATTGTGACGTTGATATGACGGGAGATGGTCATTGCCATCCCCCTGTAAGACCTTTGGAGTGCTACCTGCGCCGTTTTGGTTCCGTTAAGGCAACTGTTTTGAGATCGTGCCTTACGTCTACTCGAGGTAGACGCCCTGTGAGTCGGTTAGGGCTGGTGATCTCCAGTTATAGCCTACTACGGTAGCGGTCTTACATAAGCTTCTACTCAAGTGTATAAGGTTGAAACACCGAGTAGAAGTTGGAACATTTATTGACAAAAGTTACATGGGTACGGCTTACAATTACTGAACACTGTGGATGACTAGATGGAGTCTAGCGGTAACTAAACTAGAAATGATGTACATGGAGATTTGCATTGAGGGGTGACTAAGCCACTAGTTGCTGGAGAAAATACGAGGAGGCTGTGTCGCGTTAAGGGGTGACTAAGCCACTACACCCCCATGCGCTCCTACTATTCTTTACTCTATTGTGGTACAACTGAGCATCCTGTTTAAAGAGATCAAAAACAATCGACCAAACTTCGTGATAATTAGTAGTTAGCGCGGTTCTGTGCAGAGCTGCATTTCTAATATCCTTGACAATTTGAGGAGTATTTTAATGCCACTGTCGTTCCTCCTTTCCTCTACAACACCTATTTCAAAAAAGAGGGAAATAAGTCCGTAAAGAAGAGATACATCAAAATTTTTTGGTTTGCCTTAACTCAACTGACTAGGTGACATAAAAAACATTCACATCCATTGTTTTCTCCTGATAGGGCCTCCATTTCTCCTTTCGAGATACATCTTGTAAGTCTCTTCAGTTCTTTTGTTGGAGCATTACCACTTTAAAATGAAACGCATGGCAAGTGACAGGATTTCGAGTAGTATCATTAAAACCGGATGGTGATCAGATCGATACACGAATTCAGAAGATCCTGCACTGAGGCAAGGCTGCAAAAAAATATTCACTGCGACCAGTCTGTAGGAGAATCGTAACAGTACCAGCTGCGACAGTCTCTGACAGAAAGAAATAGACGCCATGACATATACTTGTTTTGCTTGAATTCACATGTAAAATACGTTGTAGAACCACAGGAAAGCTATAGCTCTCCACGAGAAAACTACTTCCGCAACAAAAAACACAGATGTCCACATACTTTATCATGAAGCTAATACGATTAATCGTTAAGTTCATAAAATGTAACGAAAAATAAATAGGTATATTATGACTTCCATGTGGCTTATTGGGGAGTCCATACGATTTATTGTTAAGTCCATTAGGCTTATCATAAATTCCATAAGCTCTATTGAGAAATAAATAAGGATATAGTGAAGTGCAGAAATATTATTTTGAAATAAATAAGGAAAATCATGAAGACCTTAATGATACCGAAAAGTAAATAACATATACCAGAAGTCTATAGCAACAAAAAGAGTCCTGATCAGTGACCTCGCTTCAGGAAAGACTATGAAAGGTCAACTAGGTGAATTAGCTAAGCAAGCACATGAATTTATTGCTGTATTGACATTTGTGATTGATAATACCAACAGAAAAGCTCTGAGCTTGTACTAAACATATAATTCAATTTTTTACTCAATTCCTATGAGAAGTTATATAGGGTATGCAAACAGTAAAAGGAATGTGGAACTTAAAATATTTTTCAAGGAATGCAGTACAAACTAATCGAATATATCTATTCAAATACTTGTTATCCCACGTACGTGGGGACGACAAACTTCGAACTTACGAGTTTGGCTACAAATATCTTTCAGGTTCCAGTCCTTGCCCTGGTGATGGAGGACCTTGCGGATGAGAAACATCAGTAGTGGTAGTAGTGGTGAAAGAGGTCGGATATCCCCTGTGGATGCAGACAGAAGTGATCCCTGTGATCCCTCCGACGATGGTGGCTCATTAGTAAGGATCAGCAAGTATTCGTAGGCCTTACAACAAAATATACTGAGTATCTTACTGGACTGAACTTTGCAGTAGACCATTTACGTTTAATATTATTTTCTTTTAAATAAATGTTCCCGTTGCACAACATATATAGCCTCAGATGATACGTAACTATGTTGACACGCAATAAACTCATTTTTAAGCTATCATTATCACAATCAAGAAACTTTTCTTTCAAAATTCAAACTATTTGTGCAAGGTTACATTTCGCAGGTACACCAACATTTCAGATTAAAATTTAAGATAGAGATATATACACAGATTTCTGGGCGCAGGTGCTGCCACTATAGCGAGGAGTTCTACAGCCGTTGCGATGCCCGTAGGCGAGCGGGTTCATTAGTTCTTCTTCAGATAGCTTACACTAGTACGTCTCCAGCTTATGGAACCTGGACAAACACAAAGTATGAATAGCGCTTTATTTTTGCACCGCCACTGACTACGATGGCTAACATCGACATGATAGATTTGTGTAATACAATACCCGGACACTCAATTGAACTTGTGCATAATGACTACAGTGGAGGTTTTGACAAGTTCAGTTTTTTTTATGAAACGGTACAATATTTTTCATCCGTAATTGTTTTGCTTTGATTAATTGCAAAAGTATAGCAATAATGCATTATTGTAAAATGATTCGTTTCACGTGGCATGAATAGCGGTATCGGTAATGGGGCGGTCGGATTGCAGCATAGGTACCAAGTTCACCGCGAGGGTCCAGGAGATGGAGGATAACAACCCCAACATTTCCATGAGAGCCATTGCAGTGGAAATTATGGTGAATAACAAGCTCATCCGGCAGTGTGTAGGGGAAGACTCACGTTACAAATTGTACAAAGTGAAATGACGTCAGTTACCGACTGTCGTAATGAAAGAAAACAGGCTGATGAAGTGCAAGAGGCTGCTCTACAAGCTGAAGCATCCGATGGAGCAGAATTTTATTTAATTTTCAAACTCCCCAGACTTCAATCGAATGATTTTTTTCGCGTGGGACGCAATCGAACAGAAAACTAGGACAAACCTATACGACACCAAGTCCAAATTGATTGGACTTCATCAAGAAAAGCTGCAGTTGGTTCCAAAAGCGTATCAAAGCATATGCAACTTCATGTAGTAGTTAGTTGCTAAAGGAATGTATACAAAGATAATTTTGCTACTTTCTTGATTTAACTTATTTTCCTACACAAGCATTAGTATTGAGATTTTTATCAATGGATTATCCATCGTCTGCACCCTATATTTACTTTCATATCTAGATTTTCCATTTCAATTTCATTTTGTTGCTAGTGCTGTTTGCTCGACCTATGGACTTAATTCTCTCCACTGCCCTTCCTTTCACTGAAAACACTGAAGAGTACAAATATTGAACTCAATAATTGAATACAGATGGCATGAAGGTCTTCTAAATCACTGACTATTTTTTCATAAGTAAGCCTGATCTCAAACATTTTTTAGTGATTGTAAATAGAGATTGCAACCACAAGTTGTGAGATAAAAGAAAACAGGAGCATCATAAATATTTTTATTCAAAGACTCTCGTTAAATGAACTTGTAAGTTACTCACAAAGTTCCTGATACTTATTTTGGGATGCTTTCAAATCCAAAGGGGTTTTCATCATGATCACGAAATAAGTGGTCTGTGTGGCAATACTAGCCAGAGCACGGACACTGAAGGGTGACTCGACACAGCTTTCGAACACGACTAGCTGGCAGCTGAAAACACAAGTCATTCATTTTATAAGAGTTTGCCACCAGAGCAGTAGAATTTTACTCAACATTGACAGATATCTTTTAAAGAAGGAAAGGAAAAATTTCATTGTAAGTGATGGCAAAGACATGAGACCAGGAGGTACATAGATTGTATGATTTATCACAGTCCTTTAAGGAAAAAATGAATGCCAGATAAATAAATTAAAAGGTAACCCATAGAACTAAATTAAAAGCAACACCTGATGAGGATTAGTGCTCACTATGTGGTAAATAGCTCAGTTAATACAAAACAAGGGTAATGTAATTGACAATCAGTATTGAACAGTTGTGCCGCAATCAATCGCGGCCGCAACTTTTTTAATTGCAGTTGCGTCGCAAGTTGTTGTGCAACTGTAGTCTTAAGGCTCCCGGTCTGCCAGAGTGAGTCTAACCATTGTATAAGTGTGTTGTGTATAGATGTCGTCTGCGAAGTTAACTTGAATTCTCTCGAGTTCCAGTGAAATCTATAATCAGTAATATTAATGCTCTTTGCCTGTACACTTTACACAGAAATGTGTACATATCTATAAGAAAGTTTCATTTGCTAGAAGTACGATGGATTGATTTGTGACTAAAACTAAATGTATATCGAATACAACTATAACGGATGGTCACTCTAACACACACGATGATCAAAAGGAAATCGCTGCAGCAAGCGATTCTACAAGCGCAACTGTAACTAAAACAACAAAATACGACTCACTACAAAATCCCTGGTCTTACTTGCATGATTATATTTTTTAAATACGTTAGAACTTGCAAAGATAGTGGTAGTATAACATTCAAATGTGTTAAGTGTTTGCTGATGACAAAATGCTACAAGGCACACAAAATGTCCCTCTACAGTCTGCGAAAACACGTTGCAAGCATTCATGCGGAAGTGATTAACATTCGTACTCATCGCTTTTACAGAGTAATCACATAATGCGACGGTTATTATCTATTGACCCCTATTGTTTAATGCCTACATTAATGAAATTAATGGAAGTGTGGTAATGCAGAACGATATGATACTTTCTTGTTATTTGTCATTCAATAATAAAATGCTTTTAATTATGGAAATGTTTTTTTCTATTACTATTAATTATTCAAAAATTTCTTTAATGACGAGTTCTTTTCTCACTCTCAAAATATACATACATTCTTGGTTTCAAATGCTTAGTTTTTCTGCATGTGATCTTTCTGTTATTTTCAAATAATACTTGTAATGACATATATAACTGAATGCAAGAAAACGTGATATGATCGCACTTGGAAGTACTCTACTCCTCCACATAATGAAATGATTAAAAGATTCCCAATTTTTTAATGAGTCATGGGAGAAGGATAATAAACACACACAGAAAATTTAACATATGTTATACTAATAATCACAGAATGGAAAATGAGAGCAATCTACCACATTTTGACAGATGAACCTCAAATACATTACACCCTATTAACCAGATCAACTATTAACAGATTAATTTCATTCCTAACAGCTGAATAGTCAGGTGCACGTGGAACAATTGAACTCAATGAAAAGTTCACATCAAATACGAGATCTTATCCCATCTCTAAATTGATTTATTTTGACGTAGTAGTAACCTTAATACTTGCTGTTTGTACCGGAGATTAACACTTGTGGCGAGAATATAACAATTAACATTTGCAAATAATACCATAAATATAACCCGCTATTGTCTAAACACGCGTGTGAGATCTACTGCCTTTCATCTGCATGATGATTTAATTTAATTCTCCTTGAATCTACCTAACTATTGCCCCACTCATACCTATGGAACAACCTAGGTATCAGATTGTCTACAAGCTGCCTACAGCTAACGCAGCCTTTCTCGCCAAGGTTTAGCTCCCCAATTTTCCCGTCTCTGAGCATTTCTCTGCTTCATACCACATACTTTTCTCTTTTGTTTTTTTCATTTTGGTATAGGGTTCTGCCTTCAAAGGGTTCAGAATGGACAAAGCGCTGTTGTGCATACGGGTACTTGTAGAGCTAAACATGTTTCTCGGTCCTTCGCTGTGCGACTGATAGTTTGTTTACGCGGCGGTTAGTTTCTCACCCGGTCCTGCCTGCGAGCTCAACTTCCCATGTGCCCCGACGCACTCATGAGACATGAGTGCGTCACACTCATAACACCCCATGAGGTGAGACACACAGTGACACTTTGTAAGACTTATGCGATGAAGCACACGTATGCTTCATCACGTTAGGAATATGAAACAACCGGTAAGTATTTAGGGTAGATAGTCAATTTTGTATCTCTAGTTTTTTCCTGACTCGATTTTAAACCTGAATTTTTTTCCCAGGTGTTGACGAGTTTCAATGAGCGCATGAAAAAAATGAAATAAAGATCATTTCAAGAGGAAAAAAATGATGTCTTGTGAATGTGATTATGATGAGGATAAGGGGAGAAACTCCCAGAAAACAATTCACGCAATTGAAGATGCTGCAGGCAATGGGTCTGAATAGATACATTGGCCTGAATGCTAATAACAATAGAAAAAACAAAATTTCGAGATCCTTCATCGAAAATGTCTTGCCACTCAGAATCGTCGAGAGCTGTTCTTTCAATGATATGATAGAATATTCATCGGGCAAGAAATTCTCCATGAGCTGACGTACACTTACTAGAAAGATTGAGGGGATAATTGAAAGGTGGACAGCACTAGTGGACTACTTGCATTTTTTCCCGTGGTAAATATAATATATTTTCCACGGGAAAAAATACAAGTAGTCCACTCCCGTGCTGTCCCTAATACAGCGTTGACAGAGGCGATTACGATCCAGTAGTTTACCATATGAATGGTGGACAGCACTAGTGGACTACTTGCATTTTGTCCCGTTGGAAAAAATGCAAGTAGTCCACTAGTGCTGTCCACCCTTCTATTGAATGTAAGGTAACATCATTGAAAGAAAAGCTGAAAGGACCATTGTATGTTGCAACTACGGCGCATACCTGGTCTTGCTGGAACAAGTGAATTCAATTAAACAAATAAAAATACCAAAAACTTGGAAATTTCCTATTTGTAAACGAACTAAACAAATGTTAGATAAAATATATGGTATCTTCCAAATGCCCCTGGTTACAATATGATTGAAGCAGAAAGGCTATGTAGCATTGTTAAAGATACAAATTACTTTCAAATTAGTATTTAAATGTCGGGTAATAGCCATTAAAATTTCAATAAACTTCCTCAGAGCTTTCAGGTGCGATATGATTAGGGCTTGTGTATCGAATTTAATCGTTCTATCCAGAAATGATAAAAAATATGATAATAGATAAGTAATATTTTAATCTAGATACATCATACATGGTATAAAAATTAATTTAGTCGAATTTCAGTAAAAAACTTTTTTCAACCATTGCTGTCATTCCCACTCAGATTATTTGGCAAATCAGAACAGGAATGTAATCAGTTGCACTCCATTTCTTGTAAGACCCAACGAAGCGAAAGATGATGCTGATGATACAGTGGTTGAAGATGTTGCAAGAATTCTTGATCAATGTATAGGCTGAAAACTGAAAATTGAAATTCTTATTACTCATAAATGAAAAGCTAATTTTTATCATATTTGAACAACGATGCTTGAAAATAATTTGTGATGGTTCGACAATGTTCATTTATCTGATGATTATAATGTGTGTATTTAATGACCTCAAATACCCACAGTATGAAAAAATTCAGAAGATTATATTGTTCAAAGGGGTAATAGAATATATTTTGTTTTAACTAAAAAAATGTTAGGCTGTTTTCATCTCAGGTTGGCAATTTTCAGAGCTAGATGAAGAATACTATAAATTGTCACGGCACATTTGTTGCGTCGCCCATACTTTAAACCTCATCGCAACCACAAACGCTGCAGCAATTACGAACAATCCTGGAAATTAAGATTACAAGATTTCGTGTTTGGCATTTAGTAAAGCACAAGCTTTGTGGAATAAACAATCTCGGAGTCCTCTAGCAACTGATATTGTTAAAGACAGGCTATGCAGCCAACAATTTATTATCCCTGGAGTTACGATATGGAACTCCTTCGATGATGCTGTATACCGTTTGAATAAAGTGCTAGACGCAAAAGAAAGTGTTCTAAAGATGATTTGCAAGAATTCGGAAATCCCAAGCTTCACGCATGTAGAAATACAATTTTTCAAAAAATATGAAATAGTAATGAGCTTTCTCACTCGGGGTCTAGATAAATTGCAGGGAAAGGAGAGATCCTACATGGGAATTCTAATGCCAACTATTACAGATTGTGTGAACTTACTGCAGGACGTGAGAAAGGAAGAATTGTCAGTGTGTGTCCCTCCTGCCATTGCCAATGGTAGTGAAATCAGGAAAAAATTCAGACAAGAAATCGATGACCATCATTGTTTGGTAGCTGGTGCATTTAAATTCAATTTTAAGCTCAAGTAGATGAACAATGATGAAAAAATAAAATACATTATGAAAAAATGGCCTTAGAAATCAAGAATATGGCTACCATGTCTTCCGAGAACAGCAGCGTGGAAACTGACACAGATGAGGATTTCTTCTGCTCTCTATCCAAAAATAATGAGCGCACCAACAAGAAAAAAGAGGCTTTAAATGAAATAAAGGAATGGTTGAAATAGCCTGTCATTAATCGGTCCAAGCATGCAGCTTTTCATCCGGCCATGTTTTCCAACAGTAACTTTATTTCGTGCTTCATAAAGTTCAATACTTCCATTCCAATAAGTGCTGCAATTAAAATTTTTTTCATTAGGTAAATAAAAATTGAGACTTAAGCTCGTCTGTCAGACAGCCACTTCGAAATGCTTACATTTCTGAAAGGGAATCACCGGTAAACCAATTCATTTATATATACTTGAACAACTAAGTACACAGTTTTAATGTTTCCTAAAGAAACAATTAACAATAATACCCTACTGATAATAAAATATAAGAGAAAGTGATTACTGACGAGAATAAAAATAGGATCCAAGCTTAGTGAACTGTACACTATATGAAATTTAGTGACTTATCGCAGTCCCTCTTTGATCCAAAAATACTCTTTTTATTAAAAATTATTTCCTAGCGTTTCTGTGTGAGCTATACGTGGTCAATATTCAATAAGTAGTTTTGGTATTTAATAGTTGTGGTTGTGAATTGCGGTAGCAACTTTAACTTTTGAGTTTGTGTTGTTTCACTAGCGATCGTAACTATTTTTAGTGACTTGCAGTTGCGCAGCAATTATTTTCCATTAGCATTCCCAACACTGTCAACACTAAATGTCTTATTTGACAACCAGAAGACTGTTATTACTAAAAATTTTAGCCATCTAAGACACATCACAGTTTGGTCATAATCACTGTTATTTTATCTGTAGCTTATAAGTAGCCACTAGATACAGACTGCAGGCTAATAAAATTAAACGTCATTATTATACGAACGAATGATGAAAAATTCTGAAATAGGAAACGCTGCGAAAAATTAGTTAAATTACTGATACAGGGTGGTGCATAAGTAAAGCACCCTTTTAAAAAATTAATAATAAATAAACTATGAAAGGTATAACGATGGGGATAATTGCAAACGATAGATGAACTCTTAAAACTTATTTACATGTCGTATCCTGTCTACAGATACCCAGTGTATATTGCAGTAATAAATCTTTAAAGTTTACCTTCAAAATGGTGCGCTACACGAAAGAACAACGAGCAAAAATTGTTGAACTCTACTTTTCATGTAATAATTCAATTATTGCAGTGCAGAGAAGTTACAGGAACATTTTTAATGATGGAAGAAGTCCTGATAAAAATTGCATAAAAGCAATGGTCTCTAAATTCAAAGAAACTGGATCAACAGTAGACAAACGGCGCTTTGGAAAGCCGCGAACCGTTAGAACTTATGTTTCAATTCAGGCTGTTTCAGAAAGTGTTGCTGATCGGCCCACAACTTCAACGAGGAAACGTTTTACTCAACTGAAGATGTCTCGCAGGTATCTACCACGAATTCTGAAAGAAGATTTGAAATATCATCCTTATAAAATTCAACTGACGCAGGAGCTTCAGCTTATGGACTACCAAAAGCGGTTGGATTTTGCTCAAAAAGTTCTGCAGCTTGCAGATGATGAAAATTTTATAACGAACCTAATCATGACTGATGAAGCTCATTTTCACCTTAATGGCGAAGTGAATAAACAAAACTGCAGAATCTGGGTATCTGAAAATCCAAGAGAAATCCATGAGCATCCAGTTCATCCACTTAAAGTAACAGTATGGTGTGGAATAACGTCATCAAGAACCATTGGCCCATATTTTTTTGAAGATGTTGATGGCAATACAGTGACTGTGAATGGAAACAGATATAGACAAATGTTGCAAGAGTATTTTTTCGTGAGGTGGAAGACATGAACACATAAAAATCTGGTTCCGACAAGATGGAGCTACAGCTCATACTGCAAGGGAAACTATGGACATGCTAATGATGAATTTTCCACAACGAGTAATTTCGCGTTTTGGTGACGTACCGTGGCCACCAAGATCTCCAGATCTGAGCCCACTTGACTTTTTTCTTTGGGGATATTTAAAAGGAAAAGTTTACATTGACAAGCCTAATACTCTACAGGAGTTAAAACTGAAAATTATTCAAGAAATCAGCAGGATAACTCCAGAGATATTAAGTGCAGTAATGAACAGCTTCATTGAAAGAGTAGGTTTATGTTTGACCAACAATGGTAATCATTTAAAGGACATTATTTTCCATACATAGTTGTAAAATAAACTTTAAGAGTTCCTATATTTTTTGCAATTATCCCCATCGTTATACCTTTCAGACTTTATTTATTATTAATTTTTTAAAAGGGTGCGTTACTTATGCGCCACCCTGTACATATGGAGACCTAAAATTCGAGTGGCTGCCACACAGTAACAAATTCCAAGCATATAATTACCAAGGTAGGGAAATAAAGGTTAGAAAGTAACCAAGGACTACTATAAACAGGTGTACACAGCCATATAGCTGACTACGCTAGCGGAGGCCCTTGCTTTCTTAGTAACATAACATTTTCTATCGGACAAATTGATCTAAAATTACTTCTTTCAAGCAATAGAAGGGTTAATGTTTTACAGTGAATTTTAAATAGTTTAAAGCACTGTAATGCTTTGAAATACCAATTTTAACCGGACTTAACATGTATTATTGTATGAGCTTAGTGGCCACTTTATAGGAAGACGATTTGTTGCAGTTTTAGACTTTATGAATTGATTGTAGTTAAATCTTTTCCAATGCAAACAACCAAACATACAAACATTTACGCATATAAATAAACAGACATAAAAGCAAAAACCTACCAAACTGCAGTGATTAGTCAGCCAACCGAGCCTTCTTTACTGAAAAAGGACTGCCTTCTTCCGCTGGTCTTTCTCTAAGTTGTGGAGTCCATTCAATAGAACATTTGCTTGACGACGGAACATCTTGGGACAGTCAATATCAATTCCACTGAAATCATCAGACTAGGTCCTTTGTGCAGCGACTTCATCATGACACACAGCATAGAAGTGGCCTTGCAGTCTCGGTTGTTCTCGGCCATGCCACTCAGCACCCCACCAGAAATTTAAACAGTTGGGCGAATCTGTACTTCATCTACCAAGAGAAACACATTCTTCTGCTGCAGTGTCTGGACTTTGTCATATGTTTCCCTCAGCCCTTGGTCCTTGTCAATAGATGATGTGATGTACTGCAGCTTGCGTTTGCATGGCAGCCCCAAAAAGTCTCTGAGCTGTTCATAATTACACTTCGGGTATGATTGAAGAGCAAAACAACAATCATTGATGGAAAACTGCTTCTGTAATAAAAGTTCCAACTGACATGTCAAAAATACCAACTTTTTCTCCTTCTCGGTGTCGACACAGGCTGATGTGTGAGCTTGAAGAAAAGTGACAACATTTTAGATCGTTTTTTCAAACGGGATGTCATAGTGCATTGCCAAGCGCACAGTTTCGTCGAACTGAGTATACGATCTCAAACCACTGTTGGGATGAAGTGTCTTAAACAGTGGTACTAATGACGTTCTTGAACTCACTGAGCGTTAGTGGGGAACACAAAGTGGGCTTGTTTTCGACAATCACAGACAGGCTGCATTCACTGAAGTTGTCAGTCATGAACAAACACACAAGCCTTTCTTTCGATCTTGAAATAATTAAGTTCTTGTACTGCTTCTGCAGGTTACGTTCAGGTTTGAAAGCATCAAATGAAGTAATCTTATCCTTCTGAAGAAAATACCTCAGTTGTTGGTCTCCAACTTTCGCCGGGCGAGGTGTGAGTTTTGGAGAAGGCATACATGAAGCAGGCTCATTGAAGATACTGTGCGGTGCCTGTTCTCCTTATTGTAATTACCCCGATAGTTCACAACCCCACACTTGTTCGGCATTTTTAATACATATAATTAGCATAAACTTTGTAAACAAACAGTATCCACTTAGAAATGCAGCAGTGTGCCTTGAGACAAACAACAATGTCCGATTCAAACCGAGCGACAGACTACGACAATGTTCACACTGTGAGAGATGGGGAATAACTGAGCTCAGTGAACTGGCCTCCGCTACCATAGTCAGCTACATGGCGGTACACATATTGTTTACTGTAGTCCTTGAAAGTAACATAAGATTCTCAAATGGTTTCAGACAGACACTTGTATAAAAACTAAAACTACAAACTTCAACTATTGTATACTATCAACACTGATCACACAGTATTGGAAAATAGCAATAATCATATGAAGAATTAATGAACATAATCGACACAGAAAGTATTTAAGACATCCCTACGTTTAAAATTATAAAAACTATAAATAAAAACTGAACAAGGCAAAAGAGGGGCATCCTGAATACAAAAATAAAGGTCTCTCGCTACAAGTGTTAATGATGTTTGAGTAAGTTGCTCAAGTGAACAGTAGAAAATGTTATTTCCAAGGACCAACACTGTCACAACACTTCACAGAATTGTGCTAAGGAATCTTAGCAGTTCCAAGATACACTTAAAGATGAATGAAGGTTTAAAATTTGAGATTCCAAATGGTAGGTTCGAGTAACAAGCCTGTCATCAATGCAAGGAGAATAGTAGGAAAATTTTCACATCATTGATTATTGTGGTAAGATTACAAAGCACTCCTTACTACCTTAAGCAAAAATAGAAAACATGTGGCTGTGTTGGCTTTTATCCTATAAGTTTATACAAATTGAGAAGTGTTCTGGTATTTTATTTCTTCTATTGATAATAAAGTGTCTTGGATGAAATGTGTACTTTTCCACTAGCTGATTATATTGCTCACATATAATTGATATAAATTGTGCCTCAAATTTATAAAACAAATATATTGTAATTTTCAGCTCCTTTTTGAGACTTCAAAAACACACAGGAAGAGACTACAGTTTTAAACGCCAAACAATCGCTTATCAGGCCCAGTTTTCATCAGGACTTATTTAGTACTCATTTAACTTTCAGTAAAAAAGTAAAATAAAATTTAAATCCTAACAGGAAAATTAATAAAATTATACATTTCATGTCACTAATTAACATAAACATCCAAGTATACACTTTAATAACAAACCAGCATCTTTCCACCTCAACATATCAAATTAATCTGAAATCAAAAAACTAGCCAGAAGCCACACTTAACTTTTCTTCAAGAACACTGAAAAAGATACCTTTCACTTGATGTATAGTGTTCCCACTGTGCGTAAAATCCCACACGTAAAATCATGGTACGACCAAAATGGTCTCAAGCTTAACGCAAACAAAACACAGTGCATCATTTTTGGTTCCAAGAACACAATAAAAAAGCTCCCGAATTTAACTTTAACGTTTGGAAATGACATTATTGAACCAGTAGGAAAAGTAAAAAATTTAGGCGTCTGGTTTGATCAAAACATGTCTTTCACATCCCACGTGGAGAAAACATGCAGCAAAATTAACGGTACATTGATGTTCCTTCACCGCGTGAAGAACATGCTTGACGAAAAAACTAGATTATTAGCTATCCAATCTTTGGTGTTATCCCGCTTTGGCTACTGTGACTTGGTCTGGGGAGATATACCTAAAGGTCTTCAAAAAGAGCTTCAGAAATGTATGAATTTTGCTGCTAAAGTAGTATGCAAAGGAAATTTCAGAAAGAACGATCATGCAACACCTCTCATGGAACAGCTTAACTGGACCCCAATAGAACAAAGACTACTCATTCACAAGGTCAAATACGTATTTTCCTCTCTAAATCGCCCTCAAAGTTCAGCCAACGTTGTTAAATTCTATCCACCCACTACCAAGGGTGTGAAACCTGATCGACGACACGATGTTAACATCAGTTTCCGCTCGTCCGATGCTGGACAAAGGGCTCTTTCAATTTCAGGTGCATTGCTTTGGAAT